>MU167255.1:112646-164959 GCA_015951145.1 Cronartium quercuum f. sp. fusiforme G11 | reverse complement strand
GCAAAGCTATCTAAAAAAGCTGAAATTCAGAACTTCAAAGATCATTATTTTGGTCAGCTTTGGATATATGATGTTGTTTTTGTAACAAATGATGTAGAATAGGGAAGTAAGAAATTTATGAGGATTCATAGGCTGGTTGAACCATTGCTCATATATTTGACTTATTGGTAGGGAAGACACTGGCAGTAATTCTCCTGCTGGTTTCATGAGAGTTATACTGACTCCAGTGTAACTGGCACCACCAAAGGGATTTGTGAGTGAGGTGGAGTATCTTGAGATCAATAAACCCCTACCAAGAATGTACAAATAGAGGTGGAAAGAATTTTGGTGGGAGGTCTAGCCTTCAAGCATATCAGGAGAGCATGCAGGATCTCAAGAATATTAGTGGCTTGTCCCAAGATTATAATGAAAAAGTCTTACTACTATAAATCTTGGGAAACCACCAACATCAATTTACCCTGTAGCATAGACCTACCTCCAAAACTGTAGGCATTTGAGTTGATTTCATCATATTAGGTTGTAGAAGTGGTATTTACTTATGGCACCCTAGGAATTGCTTGGGTATAAAGAAACATAGTGAAAGAAAGGCTTGGGTACCTATGCTATCCCTAAAGCTTCAATTGCACTCTTAGGGATTTAGTAATGAGCAACTAGAGGACCAATGAGAAATTTCTTTCAATAAATCAATGATCAATTTGATTAAAGGTTGCAGTTGATTGATTTGAGGCTGCACTTGACAATGCACTTGAAGAAGTGAATGGCAAAGTTCACAAGGTACAAGGATGTAATCCATTTTATTCAGCATTTCACTGGTACCCTTCACACCATACATTTTTTTCTTCATTTGCTTGCGATTGTGGTAGACTGCTTCTATAAAAACAACAACTGAAGCTATTGATCAAAACTTTGAGAAATGAAGAAAAGTAAGGAATATCAGGTAAACTGTTCTACCAAGCAGACTTAGCCTGCTTTGATGCACTACTGCATCACTCAATGTAGTCTAGTCTGTATGGAAGACCTCTGAAGAAGCTGACCTGTCTATAGGCTTTCTAAGCAGTCTTGACTACAGACTATGCAAAATATGCAGGCTATTCAGGCTAATCAGGATATTCAATCTCCCCAACCCATGCCATACTCAATGTGAAAAAAATGCACTTAGCTGCTCTTGAGGTACTCAGTAAGACTTTCAAGAAATTGTGGTGGGGGTACAGGTGTGCTCTGGGTGGACAGAGAGAAGCAAATGGGTCCTGTAAATGGGATCAATGCCTCTTGCAATATTTCAATTTGATTGTGCAGCACATTTTGATAACTAGACCTTGCACAAAAAAATCAGGGTAAGTGCCCAAGACTCATCAAGAGGCTGAGTGCCTTTTCCAGGTTTTTTTTTGAAATTTAGCCGAGCCTCACTGTACATCTTATCCAAATTTTCAAGTGAATCAGGACATTGGCTTTTGAAGTTATGGAGATGTAAGCTTAATTACACCTTAAGGAGAGGCACAAAAACTAGCCAAAAATCACAGTACATCCTCTAGTGTAGTTTGAATTCTGTGTGATTTTTATAGATTGTTTAGATTAACTATGTACTTTCAATCAAAAATACATGGTTGATTTGGGGTTTTCTGGCAGGCAAATGCACAAAAAGGTCAAACTTCTGATACATTGGTTTGGAGAAAGGTGATGTAAACAATGCACCCAAAATCTGGAAAAAAAAAAAAAAAATGAGGAACACCTAGTGCTTGGTAGAAAGACTTGGTGTTTTTTTTTTTTTCTTTTTTGAACCTATACAAGGCCTAAATTTGCACTGTGTACCCTAATGCCTAAGAGGGTTCAAAACAAAAAGACTGAAGAAATGAAGCTAATTTTTTGCTAAGACATACCTATTTGGTCTTCAGTAGATATATTTCTCTTTCTCCCATCTCTATAGAAAGCTGACATGACTTCATTGGTCAATATTTTGCCTTTTAGCATAATATTACCAAGTCCTATAGTCATACTTTGTGAATATTCACTTATGTACTCTATGTACTTTACCTATGGGATTTGGATACTGAGCCCTGAGTTGTAAGTGTGATTTTTTTTTGATCATTTCAAGTGCATATTTTTCAGAGACCCATAGCACTATAGACAAAACCTTTGATTGAGAAAACAGCAGCGCAAGAGGTCTCTTCCCAGGAAAAGTCCCCCATAAAGTCCTGTTATACTCAGTGTAGCTAACCTCTTTTCTTCATCACTCATCCCCCAATCTAAGGACGGAGGTGAGGTTACTGGGAGTCGCGTATTGCCTCACATAACTCGAGTACTCTCCCAATCAACCCCCAATCTAAGGAAGGTGTTGGTAGTAAATAGAGGTTTGTCATATAACCTTGCCCTGAGTCCAAAACCACCACCATTGGACCATGAATCTAAGAATGCTAATGTGCAGTCACTTGGTAGCTAGAGGTGAATAGCTTAGCGGACCACTGACCCTTGGAATCAGCATCTACAAGATATGGCCACAGGCTCATGTCTTCAGGTTGTGATGCGGCTACCTGGAAATCGATTCCGTTTAGATAGAGCGGCGGGTGGGACCAGGGTTTATTGACTTGAGAATTCGACAAAACCTCTTGAGACTCAAAAAGTGCCCCGATTGTAATGGATAGTTGGCAATCAATGACTTGATACACATATGGTTACACATGATTCATTTTCTAAATGACATGGATATTACAACTGTTACACGGCATATAGTATATGTAATGTGATGAGTACAGCCTGCAGGACTGCTGAGCAGTCCTTCAGACTGACACTAGATGATGAGAGATGAAAGAGCAAATCAAGATATAGAAAAGGCTGCAATAAACAATGAAGAATAAAGAATATGAATGGGGAAGGCTCAAGTAGAGGTGGCTGATGTTGTGCACATAATGTGCAAACATGAATTAATATTACATTACAGATTATGGATGATATTGGTAGAGGTGGAGCATGTAGAAGGGGTTTATTAGGTGGAAATGGTTGATAAATACTCACAAGAGTTGAATTAGGGAGTGTTTAAGGTAAAAGGGAATCAAAGGGAACATCTTGAGGATAATGCAGAACGGATATGAGCAGTTGTCAACATATGCACCGTCAGCAAAAATTACTCGGACAAGGCTGTCCGAGTAATTTTTGCTGGCGGTGATGAGGTAAGGGATGTAGAAAGATGCTTCAAAACCCACAGATGGCAGGAAAAAAATAAAGGTAAAGAACTGAATGATTTTTAATTAATAAAACCAACAAATAATAATTCAAGTTGGTCAAGTTGAATATTTGATAGTGTAAAGTATGATGTTGGTTGAAGATTGACTGAAGAGGTCTAGAAAATTTTGAGCACAAGGCAGTCCCTTTATGGTCAACGGAAAAACACAAAACATTTAAACAAGATAGAAACATATGATGACATAGAAAACAAAGAGATTCATAGCAAAAAAGTGCATATTCAGGAGTTTCTATGACTGCTATGTAAGGAGGTACCAGTCCTGACTCCATGATGGGCCAGTGTTCAGATCAGTAGTTCACTTCCACATCTGTCACACCACACATTTTTTCACTTAAACCTAGAAGAAAACCAGTTTTTCAAAGTGTTTCAGGAATTCTAGGAGTCTTACACACCTAATACACTGATACCTATGAGCTGAATAAGGGCCAAAACATGTCAATGGAGACTTACTGAGTCTTGTGTGGAGCAGGCTATTGATGGGCTGGGCGCATGGCTGAGATTGCTTAGCATAGCATAGAGGAGCCAGATATGTTAGGACAACCTGAGAAATCCTGTTAACTAGCGATAGCTACATTACCTTTCATGTCCCTAGTAGTGCAGGGTAACCCAGCTGTCTCAGTGTTACCCAGGCTGGGCTTTCCAGGGTTCTTCACAAACACACTTTTGGGAAAATTTGACTAATGTACTCATCGTATTGGCACGTCATTGATATGGAGTCCCATTCTCCATGTTTTCTAGCAGGTAAACTCCTGTTGATGTAGTATTTCAAATCAGAAGAACCACTTCATAATTTCAACCTTGAGCTTAATAACACAGGAATTCCTTACTATTGAATCCCCCAACATTCACTCACCCTATAGCAAATTCCTGGATAAGTTCACATGGAGGGTGTGTTGTGTTAGGTAACACACCTAAAAAACTAATACGTAACTTCTCTGGTTCAAGGAGGTAAGGAAAACCGTAAATTTGGCATACCACAGAAAGATCCTTGAAAACCGACCCTATAAAACGGACTTGTTTGGGTTTCCACCTTCAAGGCTTGGGAAGAATCAGAGATACTTTTGATGAAAGTAAGTTGCAATATTTGAAACTTTTGGAAATCCTTGCAAAAAGCTGGCCTACAAGTACTGCAAATTGACTGCACTGACTGGGTATGTAGGAGAGTGTCTATGTCTATGTCACGTGGTTGTGATATTTCTTTCAACCTTTGTGACATGCTGCCAACACCTCCGATCAGATACAACTCGAGTTTTTGAGTCTCGATCGAACAAAAGTTTGATGTTATTTTTATTTTAGTCCTCACCAAACGCACTCATTGGTCGACCACTGAATTTGTAGCTCTTGGGCACAACTACCGCCTACCATCATGTCTCTAGCTTTCAATCCGAGCTTCCTCTTCCGCCCAATCTTCGCCCCTGGCCGACTCTGCTCTACTCAGGCGCGGACGTTCAGCTCTACCTGCCCACGATCATCACACATCGGCTCCAAGCCGGTCCCGGTTCCGTCTTCGATTTCCCTCAGTATGTGTAACCCTGCTCGTCCACGGACATCTCGAAGTAGCGCTGCTTTTGGACAGCCACAACTCACGGTCACCGGTCCACTCGGGAAACTAAGCATCGATCTCGCCTCCTTTGTCCGGCTCACCTTTGAGCCAACGGAAGGTGGCAAGTCACGTATTATCGGCGCCGATCTTCCCAAGACGGCACTCATTAGCCCAAATTTATCACCCTCAGATGCACCACCTGTTCCCTACGATGAGGTCACCGGTCCTGGGACGATCAATGTCACAGTTGAAGATGAGAGGGCCAAAAAACAACGTGGCACTTGGGGTTTATCCCGTGCACTCTTAGCCAACGCAGTCAGTGGAGTTCAAACTGGATTCAGCTCTGTACTCACTCTCGTCGGAGTCGGTTACCGAGCCTCACTTGAAAAAGATAACACGTGTCTAAATTTACGGGTAGGATACTCGCACCCAGTTCTGATTGATCTGCCGAAAACAAAAACCTTCTTAGGATGCGAATTACCAAGTCCTACGGAAATTGTGATCAAAGGGATTGATAAACAGGAACTAGGCCTCTTAGGTGCCTCTATCCGCAAGTGGCGACCACCTGAACCATATAGTAAGATTCGATACGTCTGTCTTTGTTCGAGAAGCTTTCAAAAAAAAAAAAAGCAAAAAATGGATGATGTTGATCGATGATACTGATGATTTTGATATTCTCAATTCCTGTCTCACGTATTTTGAACCAATTCAGACGGAAAGGGTATATACCTGAATGGAGAGACTATTAAACGGAAAGAGGCTAAAAAGAAATAAAACTAAGTCGAAAAAACATCATGCAAAACAAACAAAACATGTTTTATCTGCGACCGGAATCAACATCGTGTTAGGATTTTGCCCTCGTGAATGAAAAGCAGACAAAGGTGCTTTGAATAAATACGATTGTGTGTATGATATACTAAGGGGGAGTAAGCTTGAACAAGTTTTAGTGGCCTGTGATCACTCTTGAAGAGCTAAGTGATTTCAAAGAGGCATTCTTGGATTTGCTGAGTCATGTAATCATCACTTTTTGTATGAGCTTGAAGAATGGCATAATTGTGTTAATTCATCACAAATGTCTACTAGGAGAAAACCAAGCCTGTTCCGAGATATCAGTCAGTATGGATTATTACACAAAGTACTCTAGATGTAAACCCACAACTAGAAACCCTTGATCTTACATAATTCATGTCAGGAAAAGAATAATCAACTTCCTTTCTGTTCTTTAGTAATTGGCATCAATAGCACCTTTACATCGTCTTTTTGTCTCTATGATATGAATGATTTATATGAATTCTGAATCTCTGGCCTGGCAGTTTGACCAGAGACTGATCTTGACTTGACTTGAAAGTGACGCCAAGGGAGGAAGAACTTTTTCCCTCTTGCGGAGACGTTTTTTTTCGAAAAAAAAAAATAAAAATCAAACTTTGATTTAGATTTTTTTTTTTTTGTGGATTTGAGGAGAAGACTTTTCATATCTGAAATAACTCCTCCTGTTCTCAGGACGAGTTCTCACTGTCTTGATTTGTATGTATCAGGAGCATGATCTGAAAGTCAAAGTGTAGGGTCAGAAATTCATTTGTATGTCTACTTAAATGATTGGTGGAAAGTGCCCATAATAGAAGGCTTGACATAATTGAGTCTTATCACTTGATCCGAACTCATCCATGACCCTTATCAGGAATTATAAAACTTTATATTGAGTTTGAGCAGGCAGGAGGATTTCTATAACCAAAAACTAATTACTGCTCTATCTTCAGTCTGATAGTCAGAAGAACACAGCTACCAATATATAAGTTTGAACTACATGTGACAAGACGATATTGGTCCAAAACAAGTTTTTACTAAAACTGAGTGTTTAGAAATGAAGACCTATTTGCACTCATCCGTCAAGGTCAAACATGCTTGTTATCACCAAGACTTGCGAAAATTGATTAGAATGCACTTCCAAAAAAACCCACGTCTAGTGATTGACTTTATTCAACCATAGACTGCAACATCTCAGGTAGCATTGGTTTTTGTTGGAATGCTTATACTGAGCAACTTTGAAAGTCAAATGTTCACTTTTTTTTTTTTTTTTTTTTTTTGCTTTATAATTGAACTAAATCTTACTACGCCCGACTCGATCTGATCTCCATAAGTACATTCTTAGTCTTAACAGCTATGGAATGAGATCAGGTACCTTTTCAAGTGTTTATGTTTTCATTGATCAACCATTGTCGAGATTTGACACTCTTGAACTACTTTTTTTGTTTTTTTAAAAAAAAAAGAAAAAAACCCTTTCCACGAAGATACAATGGGTCTAAAAAGTTGATCAAATCAACCCAATCATTAATCTTGATATAAAATAACTTCAGTATATATATATATCATCTCAACTAAATCAAGTTAATTAATTAGGTGGTACAGAGAACCAAGTAAAATAAGTAAAACCTGATAAAGCCCAAATGAAAATAGAGATTGAAACAAATCTTTGTGATCTTTTATTTAAATCTATACTTTCATTGAAATGTGTGTAAAAAAAAAAAAAGTCAATTCAAGACAAGTTATTAATCCAAAAAAAGAGATTAGAAAAATGAAACAGATAATAGTTTGTTTTATGATTAAGAATAATTCAAAAGATTAAAGATTCATGTTAAGAGAAAGACTCAACTTAGGTAAGTTTGTAATAAAGTTAATTTAGGTTGTAATGGTTTAATTGATTCACAGTTACTTGAGGGGATGTTTGGGTTTATCAAAGTTGATTTTTGATTGATTGTTTGATTGGAGTCAAGATGAGGATGATGATGATTGATCATATGAATCGGTGTCGCACTTTTTTCTTGTAATCTAGAATATTGATTAGGATGATGACCTTTTAATCCAGCTTTCCAAGCATCTCGAATTGAATTAGGAAGTGGTGGAGGTTGTTGAGTTGATAATTGTTTTGTGAGATATGATTTTGATCGTGGGTTGAGATTATTTTTTGAGAATAGTGATAATATGGTAGTCATTTTTTGATGTGTAAGAGAGAGACACGCAGTAATTTTTTTTTTTTATCTTGGATGAGTGTAATTTATTTCATCGAACCCTAGATCTTAAGCCTTAATTTGGTGGTTTTTTTTGGCACCGACGAGCGCGTCTAAATTCTGAATTTGAACATAAATCTCAATTTAATCTCATACATTTTCACTATAACACCACCAACCACCTCGATCGTGATTCGTCACCATCACCACTTCATCTACAACTTGGGTCACAATCGCTGCCAGAACATATCGTTCGGTTAGGAATCATTTAGCAGGGACAAATCAGAATTAAAGCCATAGGCCGAACTTATTGACAGCATACATTCAGCTCCCTTGATTTCGAGTGAGCATCAAAAGACGCGTACAAGACCAGCTGGACTTCTCACGGGCTAGAGCCATCTGGCTTGCCGGCCTCCGTGCTCACCCCCATCACTACCATACTCGGGTAGGTGGATCCATCGAACCTAATGAACCATCTCGTTGAATACATGCTCATCTGAATTTGTTGGTAGCGCGTACGTTGCCAACGTTCTAGTACTCCGTCATGGTTCACCGACATCCTTCCGAAGACTCTAATGTCGGAGGCTCGAACTCGATCAATCCTACACCTACTCAACGTAGAACAACTGGTCCCATGAGCGTGGGAACAAGTGGAGCTGGTGGAGCTTCTTCAACCTACGGACATGGTGATATGGAATCCCTAGCTGCTAAACTAAAGGACCCTACTGGAGGCGAGAATTACTTCATATCAACTTCCACCTTGAAACTTCTGATTACTTACTGACAGATTTATCACATCACATCAGACATCAAAACCAAGATTCACTTAGCAATGGAGTTACGCGAGACAGTCGACCTATATCAGCGAGACATGGAATTCAGTAAACATTTGGATGTCATCATCTCAGCTGCCGTCGAAATCCTCACAAAGACCAAACCTGCGTTTGTTAGCACCGCTTGGGACTACGTACGTCTCTTGTCTTTGATTCACTAAGAGAGTTTCATTTATTGATTTGTAACTTTATTTTCTCAACCCCGACTTGCCTACTAAAGAAATTCCGTTATCTTCTTCTCGATATCTTGCACCGTATACCAATGCACGAGATCATGAGGCCGCATGCGTTAGACGTGATGAATTTGCTGATTTACCTCATTCGTAATGATAACGCCGAGTCGGTCACCATCTGTTTCAAACTTGGGGTAGATCTATACAGATCATTCAAAACAATCCTTGAACCAACCGTGACTCCTTTCTTCAACACGATCATTGAGATGTACGACATGGTACCGCAGACGTGCGAAGAATTGTTTGGTGATGTGAAGATTGACCCTACCCAGGTTGATGGATGTTCCCCGTCGCCCTCCGAATCAACTCCAACTTCACAGGCTGAACCATCTACGCCGAAGAGTACAGTTGAAGCCACTAGGGCAATTTTGATGAGGAGGACAGGTAGTGGAACTCCTAGTGCTACCAATGCCCCGGGTTTTTCGGCTAGTGATCAGAATGCGACAGATGTGGTACCGGGGATGAAGTCTTTCAAAGCTTTGCAAGAATGTCCGGTTGCGGTGGTGTTCTTGTTACAAACATTCAAGCTCATGGTCCAAGCAACTCTGACGAATTTCATCCCGATCATTTTTAAAGTAAGCCTGTTCTAGATATCATCAAACTTGAATCACTATCTAATGGCGGATTTCTCACTACTATTTTCAGTTTCTGAAAACTTCCCCTACACCACAAGTACAATGGCATAAAATCATTTCTGAACGTGGCCAAGGGCCGTTTGTGGGCATTGCTCCGGTCATCATCAAAGCTGGGAAACGGACACCCTATACCGATTTGGTGGTTGCGCAAGTCAAGGTATGACATCCTGAGAAGCCTTCGATAACAGTGGCTTAACTCATTCACAAACACATTGTAATCTATTTAGATCATGTCTTTCATAGCTTATGTCTTGAGGGCTCAAACGCCTGCCGCACAACCTTTGGGGACAGATGTCCCGGACATCGTGATCCGAATGCTAAAGGACATTCCCCCGGAATCTTCACCTTCTCGTCGGGAGTTGATCATCGCAGCCCGACATATTCTCAACACCGACTATCGTTCCTATTTTTTACCTTTCCTCAACGATTTAATGGATATTCGAGTCTGGCTTGGAACAGGTGTCACGTCCCATGAGAGCTTGCGACATTTAGTCTATAGCACGATTGCTGAGCTTATTCAACAAACTAAAACCGACTTAACGGCAGCTCAACTCGAATCAGTGCTAATGGACTTTATGAGTATAATGCACGATCCCACCGCCACGAGTTCAACGCAAGGAATGGCTAGTAGAGTGATTCTTAATATAGTCGAATACGTTGCCCCACCTCGTTTCGAACCTCAAGAAGCACTCAGAGTATGTAGATGGTTGTCTGAAAACTTTGTTAGAAAGATGGAAGCACTGGCGGAGACCCGCTCAAACCAATTGATGATCATCAATCAGAGACGACAGCATCTATTGAACTTGTCTTCGGCAAAAGAAACGATTGTCAAACCGGAGATTCAGAAATCAAAAGAAATCCTAGATGTTAAAGAGGTAAAAGATGATGAACAGGCGGCGTCGATACCGGCTGATAAAGAACGGAAAGAATTTGATCAAATCATGATTGAGAAAGCTAAGATGCTTGGTTGTGTGATGTGTATAGTCGAGCCTGCGCCTGATCATTCCAAAGGTATTAGTCCTTTCTACTGTGTTGATGGCTATACCATCAGATTGTACGAATGTGTACTGAACGACATGCGTGTCTTTATTAAATTTATCTTGACACGTTTTAAGACATCTCTTTTGGTCGCCGTCACGTCATTCGATGCTGCATCGGCAGTTTCAACACCATGATCAGTAATTTGAAAAAAATGGAGGCGCCCTTACCCGACGCGTCACTCCTGGGACGTCTTTTGATCGCCGGTGTACGATGTTTCAACCATTACGACTGTCGACGCGAGTTGAAGGAGATCAAGGAGATCGTCGATAACTTCATCTTCATCTTCACCCAAATCAATCTTTTACTCTTCACCGAAGTTCTCGAGCCCAATATGGACGCACTTGTTCATGAGTTTCGAATGAATATGGATCTCATGACTTTTCCTCAATACATGTTAACCAACCCGACATTGACTAAAACTTGCGTAGGTATCACACTCAGATATCTGATGAAACACCTTGAGGATTTGGGGAGAGATAGACAGACCGGAGTCATGGTTAGACTATTCAAGATGTGCTTTATGGCGGTGACACTGTATCAAGATAATGAAGTGGTACTACAACCTCACCTGAGCGATCTTATCATGGATTCTTTGCAATTAGCTTCTGAATCCAAAGAACCGAGTCAATATTATTCGGTCTTGCGTGCACTCTTTCGTTCCATCGGTGGTGGACGATTTGAAATTCTCTATAAGGAAGTCCTACCGCTCCTCCAGATTCTCTTGGAAGAGCTCAACAAGCTTCTCAACGCTACCAACGATCCGAAAGAACGGGACCTTTTCGCCGAACTTTGCTTGACTGTTCCAGTTCGTTTGAGTGTACTTTTGCCTTATCTCAGCTACCTGATGCGCCCCTTGGTAATCGCATTACAAGCCATCCCGGATCTAGTCTCACAAGGTTTACGAACTCTGGAACTTTGCGTCGACAACCTTACGCAAGAATTCCTCAATCCTTTAATGGCGCCAGTGATCCATGAGGTGATGGTGGCGTTATGGAAGCTACTCAAGCCACTTCCCTACAATCCTCAACATGCTCCTACAGCTTTGCGCATCTTAGGGAAACTCGGTGGTCGCAATCGAAAGGTTCTAGGGCCAACGCAAATTGATTGGAAACCGATTCAAGGTCCAGATTGTTATTTGCCTATAAAATTGGCAGGACAAGAGCGGAGTATAACCTTACCTCCGATTGTAGAATTGTCTGCGAGAATGATGAAGCGTAATGATATACATTATCGCAAAAACGGTTACGAATTTCTAATAAATATCACACCTGTATTTCTCACAATGGTATGTTTGCTTTCTCTAATCCCTTACTCGTCGTACCACACCTATCGATACTGATCAATGAAATTTATTTAGGGCTACGGTCGCGGTGAGAGAGAAGAGACCTTTACGATTCTCTTGAAAGGCTTGTTCGATGCCACTCGGGTACCGGAATTTGCTGAAAACGCGAAACAGCACCTAGTGAACTTATTCGAGCACATCTTTATGACGGAGATTTGGCAAGAAGCTGGCGCTGGTGTTGATCGATTAAGATACTCGTTGACCCTCACAAATTTGGTCATGGACGGCCTCCTAGATAATCTAGCTGCTACTACGGACCAACAACATTTTGCTGCAGCCTCACAATTTACATTAAATATATTCAAGCGGCTCTTCGAGAAAGCCAAAGAAAATCCACCCCCTCGTGAAGAAGTGATGCTATTAGCAAAGCGAACGCTATGTTCGAAAGCCAGCTCGTGTTGCTATGATAATTCATGGCACAAGAAATGTGCCGGCCACGAGATATTATCTCACTTCTTGGGTGAATTGGAAATGGAGCTCAGTTGGATCACCGACCACGAATTGGAGATGGTTCGAGCTTTATTATTCCTTCACAAAGATGCACCGACGCCAGCGGAAAAGTTCTTGCAAGGTCCATCTGGAACCCTTTTGAAGCTCTTAAAGCTTTGTAACTTTCCTTCTGAGAACGATGAGAAAATTGAAGCCAAAACGAAGCTCAATTATCTTGTCGGTCTTCTCGTCATCGAATTGTGCAGTCAGGTTAGCGGCGTCCGCCAAGTGGCTCAGGCGGCTTTGCAACTGATCAGCGAACTAAAAAGTCGACCCTTATATGAACTCGTGCTTCCGGCTCGTGAACGACTCACTCCGATCTTTGGCAAACCGCTACGGGCTTTAGCGTTCCCGATGCAAATTGGTCATCTGGATGCTCTCACCTACTGCATTCGATTAGAGCCTCCGCTATTCGAGTACAACGATCAAATGTCGCGAATGCTTCAAGAAGCCGTTGGGATTGCTGATGCCGATGATGTAGCATTGGTCGGGCGCACTAACCACGCGAAGACGGCTAAAGCATTGATCGACTTGAGAGTTGTATGTCTGCGATTCTTGGCGGCTTCATTAAGGCTTCCGGATATGAAAGATCATCCGGCAACCAAAGCTAAGATTTTGTCGATCTATTTTCAATCGTTGTATGCAAAAACGCCACAAGTGGTCGATGCAGCACATGCAAGCTTGAAGGAGCTTTTACTCAATGGTGGTAGTCGCTTACCGAAAGATTTACTTCAAAACGGTTTACGACCGGTACTTAATAATCTTTCCGATCATAAAAAGCTCACGATACCTAGCCTTCAAGGTTTAGCTCGTCTGGTTGAGCTACTCACAAATTATTTCAAAGTCGAAATCGGCTCCAAGTTACTCGAGCACTTTAAGCAACTCTCTGACCCTTCCACTCTCGCTGCGGCTGCCCTGGCTTCATCTCAGGATAGCGGTATGCTACAGATCATGGCCGGCGTGATCAACATTTTCCATCTCTTGGCCTGTCCTGCCGCGGGCATCTACTTGGCCGATTTGATTTCAAACGTTGTCCATGTTGAGAAAATTCTGAGAAAAGTAACTGCAAGCCCGTTCACCAAGCCATTAGCCCTTTATGTCGATCTCTATCCTGAAGCGGCCGCTCGATATTTTTTCCAACACTTGGAGGACGAGCGATTTGTGTCTACTCTGAAGTGGATCATTCTAAGTGATCACTCTCCGAGGCTTCGTACCCATTTACAGGCTACTGCCCTTGAATGGTTACAACAAAGCTTTGCTCGCGATTGTGCTTCCGGTTTACATGGGGCAACCATTCTTCAACAATTAACCATCAAAGATCCAGAATTCACGGCCAATTCGGTCGATATCATACATCTGATCAGCCAACGATGGGTATCAGAAGCGAGAAAGTCAAGACTCTCGGGTTCTCTGACGGAAGTACGAACCAATCAAATGAGAGAGGATGCTATCTTATTGGAGATTATGATGTCCTGTGTCAAAATCAAGCCCGCGTCCAATATTGATCTTTTATTCCATATGGCTGATGTACTCGGCGGGGACCGATCTGTCGAATATTGTTATATCACTCGGTTCTACTACGATCATGTTTTGACCAGCTCGGACGTCGTTTACAAATGTGCAATTCTGAATCGATTTCTCGATATTGTCAACAATAGTGATGTGACACCCACTCAAAAGACTGCCATCTTACGCCACATCATCAATCCCTTACTACTAGTCGCGTTCGGAAGGGGTTCAGATGAAACAGCAATCGTAGATGCGGAGTACATTAGCAAGGTTCATCGTGTGATTTGGAGCGCGTTCATTCCCAACTCGACAGCTAAAGTATTTGCCTCGGATGATAAATTAGATATAGAGATGCTTCACATGTCTAGTCTCATCATTGAACATCGACATCATTTAGTGTCTGAGCAGAGGAAAGAGATCATCAAATTCGGATGGCGATTTTTGAATGTCAAAGATGACCAAATGGTGACCAATGTTGCCTACATCTTGATTGCCAGATTCATCGATGCTTTCGAGTCCCCCACAAAAATCGTCAGTCAAATACTTTCCGGTCTGCTCAAACTTCACGGCGGTGAGGCCAAACATTTGGTTCACAAGGCACTAGACATCCTCTTACCAGCTCTCCCGAAACGATATAAAGAGAATCCAACAGACTGGGTCAGGCTGATGAGAAAGACTTTGATCGAAGAAGGACAGAACATTCCCTTTTTATGTAACTTTTATGCTGCTGTTGTGAGGAAACCGGAACCGTTTTACCCCCACCGAGAGCTATTTGTACCTCAATTTGCGGCGGCAATGCCCAAGATGGCTGTCAGTGCAAATGCGAATGGTGAAACTCGTGCTTTGGTGGTAGATCTGATTGATGTCATTATCCGATGGGAGCAACAACGAGCGGAACCAGTTGTCTTGAAGGACGAAGATACTCGAATGACGGATGCTGGCTCCACAGTAAGAGGTTCGGCCACTTCAGTAATGGATATCGAACGAGATCGACCTTCATCAGCCAAGAGATTGAAACTTGATCGATCAGGCTCGGCTGCTCCGTCTGTCGCTGGATCTGATCACACCATGGGGACTTATGTGGTCCCATACTCGATTCGGGAGGGTGTCGTTAGTATCTTGATCAGGATCATTGCGTCAGCCAGTGAAACTTCTTCGAAAAGTGTGTTTGTGGCGAGAGCGCTCTCGTTGATCAAGTTAATCTTAACTGAGGTTTGGCATGAGGTAGAAGTAAAGTTGAACTTTTTTCAACGAGCATTGAGTACAGAGTTTACGGACGCTACAGCTGGTTCATTCTGTAATACCGCTGAGGTACTAAACATGGTCGTGACCAACAAGAATGATGAATGGCTACTCACAAACTTAGCGGTGATGCAAACGTTGGTGGAAAAGGGTGTGACAGCTAAGCATCCTGATATATTGAAGATTCAACGTGGCCTATTACATCGCTTATTTCGCGTTCTACCTACGAGGGACTCGAGCTTAACAGATGGTGAGAATAAAGAGCGTAGTGAAAAGCAAGAGAAGATCGAGACGGATGTGGCGAACTTTGAAGCATGGGCTAGTCGAATGATCAGAGACGGTTTAAAAGAGACACGTCCGCCCGAAACTTATTTCTCTACATTGGCTCTGGTCGAAGCTTGGGATCAAGCCAATCCGATGAAAGTGAACGCTTTCATTCCTGAAATTGTTCGAGTCTTTCAACGTATGTATCGAGATCACTTGACGGCTGCTCAA
This sequence comes from Cronartium quercuum f. sp. fusiforme G11, assembly GCA_015951145.1. NCBI lineage: Eukaryota > Fungi > Basidiomycota > Pucciniomycetes > Pucciniales > Coleosporiaceae > Cronartium > Cronartium quercuum. The sequence continues at coordinate 149,354 of MU167255.1, read as the reverse complement.
ACTGACGGAGGTCATCAAAGTGCTGAACAAGCTAGACATTTACTGGAGAAGTTACTCGACCTTATGAAGATGCGAATACCTAATATGACGGGAGAAAGAAGGTGGCTTTTAAGTGGATTAGTTACATTGATCGAAAAATCACCTAGTATAGGATTATGTCGCTATATTCTACGACTTCAACGTCAATGGATAGAAAACAAGGACGAGTTCCCAACAATTAAAGAAAAGGCTACTTTACTTTTAAAGACTATGAGTTATGATTCAAAGGGGGATGATGAACTCTTGACTGAATATTTACAACTTATCCTTGATATTTACGTCTCTCCTAATTGGACTAGATCTGAGTACACCGTCCGCCTCGAGCCTGCTTTTTTGCTCGGTTGTAGAAGTCGTGATGCTGCTACTAGAACAAAATTTATGGAAGTCTTTGATAATAGTATTCGTAGAGAGCCTTTTGCAAGGTTACACTATTTAACCGGTGTACAAAACTGGGAAGCGCTTGCTGATGTTAATTGGATGCATCATGCTCTGGATTTATTCTTGGGCGTGGTGGATACCAGCCAACCAGTTCTCTTAGAAGGTCGGTTACCTCTACCTAGCGGAATGGTATCTCGTTTCGCTGAGTGGGCTGAAGGTGTGAATGTTAAAAGTATCATCACGGCTACCAGACAAGTTTTATATGCAGATCCAGCGGAGACTGAGAAAATATGGATTTCGCTTTTTCAAGCAGCTTGGTCAACTTTTACCAAACGAGAACAAGCTGATCTCACTAGATTCTTGGTGATTTTATTATCCAAAGAGCATTTAGTCAAAGCTATTGATAGGAGACCAAACACAGTACAAATTTTACTTTCTGGTATAAGAGCTTGTAATCCTACTCCTATACTTCCACCTCACCTAATTAGGTACTTGGGAAAAACTTATACAGCTTGGCATATAGCTATTGAACATTTACAAGAGATGTCAGAAGAAATTTTAGATGACGAAGCTAATCGAGAGACAGTGAGTGATGCACTTGCTCAACTTTATGGTCAATTAGGTGAAACAGATCTATTCTACGGTCGTAAGTGACTTTTGCCTTTCTACTATTTGTGTGTGTATTTCCAATATTTCTTCGACCACGACTGATTTTGTGTTTGAATGATCAATTACACAGAATGGCGTCGGAAGGCTCTTTGTGTTGAAACCAACGCGGCGTTGTCTTACGAGCAGATTGGTGAATGGGGAGCTGCGGAACAAGCTGTAAGTCTAGTCTTACTTGACCAAGGCTCTAGGACACGCTTCATGCTCGTTATTTACGTTCTTGTTATTCATCGTTTGGCCATCCGCAAAATAAAGTACGAGGTAGCTCAAGAAAGGGCACGCGCAAATCTAATGACTTTCGGCAAAGGAGAGTATAGTTTATGGGAAGATCATTGGGTTTTGTGTGCTCAAAAGATGCAGCAGGTAAGCTGACATGGACCTCTGGTCTAGAAGCTTGCTCGCCACGAAATCTGATCTTTTGACTTGGGCGGTTGACTGATACCTCTTGCTTGTAGTGGGATTTTTTGAGCGACCTGGCAAGAATCGAGCAGAATAGTGAATTGTTACTTGAATGTCAGTGGCGACAATCCGACTGGGCCATCGATCACGCCAATATCCAATTGGCTCTCGATGCCTCACCGGGTCAATCTATTCGAAAGATCACATTCCGAGCTTATCTAGCGTTATTAAAAAACCATATGGGTATCGTAGCGGACGACCACAAAGCTGAATTTAATCGTCTTTGCGACGAAGGCATCCAACTTGCGCTTCAACAATGGTTTCAGCTTCCGGACATAGTAACTGAAGCTCATGTGCCACTGATGCAATCTTTTCAACAATTCGTCGAACTTCAAGAAGCTGCACAAATCTTTGCTAGTCTACAGACTACTACAGCTCAAAATCTAGATGTACGTTCCGCTGATCTGAAGCACGTCCTCAACACCTGGCGTGAACGACTTCCCAACACTTGGGATGATATCAATATATGGAGCGACTTAGTTGCTTGGCGTCAGCACGTCTTCACAGCTGTCAATAAGGCTTATCTTCCGTTGGTTCAATCGGCCAGTCAAAGTCAAGGAGCAAATGCATCATCTTTTGCCTACAGAGGCTTTCACGAGACGGCCTGGATCATTAATCAATTCGCTCATGTTGCTCGCAAACATCATCTACACGCTGTTTGCATCGCTTCTCTCACGAAGATTTATACATTACCAAACATTGAGATTCGAGAGGCGTTTTTGAAGCTTCGAGAGCAGGCAAAGTGTCACTACCAAAATCCATCTGAATGGACACAAGGTCTCGACGTTCTCAGTAACACTAATTTAATGTACTTTCAGCCGGCTCAAAAAGCTGAATTTCATACACTCAAAGCCATGTTCCTCAGTCGTTTAAATTTACACGAAGATGCTCAGAAGGTATTTAATCAAGCTATCGGTTCGGAGTTCCAATTCGGTAAATCTTGGGCCGAGTGGGGCGCATATCAGGATCGTACATTTAGCGAGCAACCTCAGTCACTTCACCTGGCAGCTGGAGCTATTAGCTGTTATCTTCAAGCTTCTGGGCTGTACAAGAACGGTAAAGTCAGACGGCTGTTAATTCGAATCCTGTGGCTCTTGGCATTCGATGATGCAGCTGGGACTATCGGTAAAGCTTTTGAGAAATTTCAAGGAGATATACCGATATGGCATTGGACATTCTTTATACCACAGTTACTCACGAGTCTTTCGGCTCAACGTGAAGCTCGGTATGCGAAAGCTTTACTCACGAAGATCGCCAAGTCATTCCCACAGGTAAGTTGACAATTCCCATAATTCGTATACACACACGCATATTCTCATCTTCGCTTTCGTAGTCTCTGTTCTTTTACATCAGAGCCATGAACGATGAACTCGGTATTACAAGACAGAGAGCACTGAGTGCGGTGCAACGAGCTGCGATGGCCGCTAGTCCTGTAATGACGACTGAAACCAACCAGGCCTCTCAAACCCCGGTTGAGGGCCAAAATCAACAGACAGCAGGAAAGTCGAACCCTATCTACCCATCAACCACTATTCCCAGTGCAGCTGTAGTCCCACACATTCCCATGGCGTTCGAGCACGTCGACGAGATCATGTCGGCTTTAAAGACCCAGTTTCCACTTCTGGCCTTATCTATGGAGATGCTGGTCGATCAACTATATCAGCGCTTTAAGCCTACGGGCGAAGAAGAGATCCACAAGTTAATTACAGCGCTACTACAAGATGCTCTAATGGTAAGTCTTGCGCGTAAGTATAGAGTGAAGAATGCGATAGGATTTGTTGATATGCTATGCTTTTTTTTTTGATTTAGATGTACGTTGAACGCGCAGGTAATTCTAATGATGATTTACAGCTACCCGAGGGAACTAAGGTTCACCTGGCTAAGTTTTCGGAAAATCTGGGAAAAATGCCTTTGCAAGTGAGTCAGAATTGCACTGAAGAAAAAAAGAAACAATGCTCGCCCTTTTACTAAGACTTTTCTTGATGGTTGTTGGTAGCCCATGTTTCATCGAGAGTTTGTCGAGTGTAATCCATCAATTCCGACTTATGTACATAAATTACAAGAATGGAGAAATAAGTATGAAGCCAATATAGAAAGGAAAGTACGAAAATCTGCTCTTGAGAATGCGAGTCACTGGATGGTTGAATTTCAGTATCAGAAATTTGATGAAGTCGAAGTTCCTGGTCAATACGTGAAGGTAAACCTCTCTATCCATATTGAATTTGTACTAGATTATTGATATGAATCAAAAAATGTGTATGTTTTGCTCAATAGCGATTCCGAGAAGATAACAATGCGCATTTCATCAAGATTGCTCGGTTCGTTACTACGTATGGCGTTCAAAGACAAAAGGACCAGTGGTATCGCAGAATCTCTCTGATAGGACACGATGCTAGTAAACACACTTTTATCGTCCAAATGCCATTGCCGAGGGCCAGTCGAAGAGAGGAACGTATCATGCAGTTTTTCCGTATGTTGAATTGGTGAGTCAAAGACTTGAATATCCCATCAGTATGCCAATGTGAAAACTAATTTTCTTTTGCAACTCGCTCGAAGCCCTCTGTCACGGAAAAAACAAAGTCGCAGTCGTGATGTGACTTTCGTTGTACCTGTGGTGGTTCCATTTGCCGCCAATATTCGAATCATGGAGAGCGATCAAGCACTGTGCAGTCTTCAAGATATATATGAAACACATTGCACTGAAGCAGGTTTCGCGAGGGATGATCCAATTGTGGCGTATGTGGAACGCATGAGATCATTGTCATTCGATGGGGTCAATGTCAGTGATTTTAACTCCGACATCTTCTTAAGCATGAAGATGCTGACCTTGATTGAATTTGGTAATGGAAATTCAGGGAGTCGACTCAATTGCAACTAAGCTTGAAATTGCCGATGAGATTTCGGCTAAGCTGATTCCTGATTGTCTTCTGAAGAATGTAAATCGGTTTCTCATTGCCGAGCCACTAGAGGTTGAATAATTACTCATCTATCTGATGTTATCCTTCCAGTATATGTCTAGAACAATGAAGACGGCGGGAGATCTTTGGTACTTCCGTAAACGGACGACTATCCAATACGCTAGCTTCATCTTCATGACGTACATCTTCAGTATGAGTGAACGAACGCCGGCTCGGATTTACTTTGATCGTTCTTCGGGACAAGTTCAGACCACACACATGTATCCGAGTACGTATTTCTCAAAGTTTAAATCTGATGAAATTTTATACTAATTCAAATCACTTTCAGCACTGTCTAAAGACGAGCCGGAGTTTGCTCATACTGAGCCCGTCCCCTTCCGGCTCACCCCGAACATTCAGACATTTTTGACTCGGCCCAACATTGAAGGCTTATTGACTGGTAGTATAATGGCTATTGCACAAGCCTTGACAGAGCACGAGCACGAGGTAATGATTAGATTTCTTGATTTTGGATGTTTTATAGTTTAGAACCTAATCAAAGTCTTTCTCTTTTCAACTTGCAGATGGACCTACCACATAGGCTTTCAATATTTGTCCGTGACGAGATTGTCGCGTGGAATGTTATGCGTCAAATCAAGCTAGCGCCTGACGACCCAAAGATGATGGAGATGGTGATGAAAAATTTGGATAACGTAGTCAAACGAGCTCGACTTTTGGCATGCGAGATGGAAACCAAAACAGTATGTCATCTATCTTCAATACTTTATTGTGATCTTCCAAAACCTTTTCTTACTGTTTTTTTTGTTTTCAATTCTGAATTAAAGATTGATCCACAAAACCCACAGCCTGTCTGTCAATCTATAACAGAATTGATTAATCAGGCTACAAGTCTTCCTAAATTATTTAGTATGCATCCATCATGGATGCCATGGTTGTAGTGACATTGTTTGTGAACAAAAGTAAAACTCGAGTGGAGCTATCATTTGAAAAATGTTGAGATCGTATCCTGAATGTTGTATATCTACAAAAGCTCATCTTTTGCTTACCCTGTATATATTAAAGTGTCTATAGTGCTTTGATGCTTGGTTATGATGAATGATTGGTTCTTTCTAATAGATGGGTGTACTAGGTAAAAATGAATAGATTAATATTTTCGAACAGGTCTCTCAGTCAATTGATATGGTTTCTTAAGAGAAGACCGGATTGCAAATTTGATGAGAGATATTTGTCACAAAAGAGTACTCAAGGATTCCTGTTTAAAAAACTTGATATATATATATACCATTATCATTGAGTGTACTTTTTTGATCATTGGCCTATTATTTACATATATATGTATATATATAGTCAAAAACTCAAAAAAAAACCATAAAAGAGTATTAGATTGTTGTTGGACCTGCTGAGGAAAAATGGAAAAATGAAAGAAAAAAAAAAATGAAAAATAGAAGAAAACTCATGAAAACTTGAAATTGAGTCAAATTAGTGATTTTTTTTTTTTTTGAGCAAAAAAATATATAAATAGTCTAAAAAAAATAAAAAATCTTCAATATATATATATATGATGCTTTTTTCTAAGCCCACCCCTCCCCTTATAAAAGATTCCTTAGTATGCCAAAGTCAATAGTTTTCAAGGATTTGAGTTCAAACAATCAAAAAAAAAAATAAAAATAAAAATAAATAAATTAAAAAATTAAAAAAAAATTAAAAAAAAAATTAAAAAAAAATGTGTCTATGAAAGAATACAAGGTTGATTGTTTTTTGTATACAATTTCAAATTATCTCATGACAAGAACAATTAAGAATCATCATCAGCTTATAGATCTTCAATTAGAGGCTATGAATCCATTCTGAAGCAAGAAATATCTCACTTGGGCTAAAAAAATAAATAAATAAATAACATTATTTCAGAAAAGTTTTTTTTTTTTTCTCTTTTTTTTTTCAGTGAGCAAGATTCATCATACCTCAATAAATAGTGGTTATCTCTCATAAGCTGGGATGAAGAGGTGTGATGATAGCTATGAAATATTGTTAATATTAGAATTATATTGAGAAATGGAAAAAAAAAAACTAAATTTTTGAACATCTCTTTAAAACCCAAGGACCTGTTGACCAATGCTCAGAATGATATTCAACAACCTCAAAAAAGTTTGGATACACACCCTAGTCAAACAAACAAGCTTTTTTTTTTTTTCAATTACTCTGTGACACTGGTTCAATATCCTTCCTTATATGGAACTGGAGATCATCAAGACAGTTTATCAATGACTAATTAGTCCAAAATCATGTTAAAAATTATTACATAATTTTTCTTTATTCATTATTTCCTTGCGCAATCTTTTCTTCTGTTTTTCTGTACACTGTCTTCTAAAACATATGAAAACCTATTAGATGTTTTATGTTTCTCTCTCTCACGCTTTGTAACCTAATGCCCATGAGCATGAGCATATATCTGACAGAAGCCATCCTCTCCGAGATTTTTCTCTCTCTCCTTATCAATTATTTTTCTCTTTTAATTGATCAAGGTGAGAGACTCGAGAGTGTTAGGTATAACACTGGAATAGAACTGAACAATATTCTATTCCCTGTTTTTCTGTCAATTCAGATATCTAGTTAATCATCAGAAGAATTAAGTCAGATATAATAACAGGGTTCATTGGTATAGGCTCATCCTAGTAGCTATGACACTGACCAAATCATCTTGACGCGCTAGAATTTTATCATGAACTATTTTGAAGGCTAGAGGAATGCCGAGCTGGAACAGGCTTCAAATAGTCCAACCAACCAACCCTATGAAATATTCTCTACAAACCCCCAAATGCAAATTTACATATATATGTTGTTGAGTTATCTCATGAGTTTCAACAGCTGACCGCTAATCCAGAGTTGCTGCTAATATATTCTGGGGTCTATGGGTAACTTGGTCAAATGCAATGTCTTTGAAAGCTGCACCAAAGTTGCATGGCCTTTATTCAGTTCAGCAAGCAATAATCAAGTCCTTCTCATCATGCCCCTCTTGAATGGTACCTATAATACAAGTACACATGTCCAGACTACTTAACATCAGGTCAGAGCAATCAAATTTATTCTCTATGCCATTGCATGCTGGAGAGATTTCAGCCGGGATTCTGTTGCTTTTGCGTGTGTCAATACCAAGAAAGGCCAAAGACACTCTCGGGGCCAAGTCTGTAACACCCAAATGTTTCGGCTAAGGTTTTAGGGGCACTGAGACACATTGATTGTTCTTTGTCTTGTTGAATGTACCGAAGAGTCAACTCTGGGCACTGATTCAAGATGAGTCACCTAAATTTGATCGTGAGATGCGCAAAACGTGCAGATATTCGCGTCCTGCCCGACGTTTCAATACAATCTACCAAAACATACCACGATCAAAGGGTTCTAATTGAGCAGATGGGTAGCGGCAAACTCCTGACCGATAAAGAGGGAAATGAGGTGAGAAAAGAGACGCGCCGACGTACTCGAGCATCAAATCCGCGAGTCCTCATCCGATCTATGATTTCTTCCGGCTTATTTTCCTTCACTGCCACCATATAGAGTACGCCTCGACCCGGTACAAGGAGCTGGTTGAGTGAGTTCAATAGGTGATTGGTGAGTGTCATACCGATCGGTCCACCTGCCCAACTAGCTTCGATGAACCCACTTGTCGCGCCTTCATATTCTTCGTTGGAAGTGGGGACATAGGGTGGATTGAAGAGTAGGAGGTCTATCATTTCGTTCAGGCGAAGTGAGCTAGTGAGAGAGGTACGGATGAGATTAGGTGTTGGGAGCGCATTTTGGTGGAAGGTAGAATTAGTCGCTTGAAGTGCTTTAGGATTAATATCGGTACAAATGTGAACTATGAAAAGAAAAATTTATCGTCTTCGAAGTCAGAAATGGAACCTTTTAAAGTGTTGAGCAGCTTGATATCATATTCAAGATGCGCTTTCCAAAAAAAATAAAAAACATGGATACGAAAAAATAAAAAAAAACCTCACTAGTTGGAATTCTTGAAAGCATTTTCTGTGCAAACACAGATACACAACCACTACCTGATCTTGATAGTTCAGAGTGAACAAGAATTGTTCCTATCAGAGCCTTGTTCTAGTCACGAAGCCAATTCCCGATTTTCGTCAATATCAGACGAGCCTTTAAAATAAGTCACTTACCCGATTTCGACGCATATCAAAGGTTTGAGCGAATGCAAGAAATCGGAATCCGCCTCAAGCGCGTCTAACAAGATGAAAGTGTCCTCTGAAAACGTGACCCTTGAGAGAAATAGGTTAGTTGACCGAACAACCTGATGAGCAGCCTATGACTTGAGATATAGTTGTTTTTAAGCGCACCTGCTGGTTCATAGACGTCTCGATAGTCATCAGAGGTCAGATGCGAAAGGTCAGGGGTCGGTAACATCCTTTGAACTGAACTCTCGGTTGAATGAACTGGTGAAACCATCTGACCGGATATGGTAAGTATCGGATCGGGTATTCGAGATATAACCAAGATAAGAACTCGAAATGTTCGGGGTCTGACGTCGATCCGAAGTGAGGTGAGGAGGTGTACCGATCCAATTTGAGAATCAAGATGCCCATCAGTCTTCATTCGCACTCAGGTCAATTCTGTAAGCACGCCACTGGTCAACTCGATCACGTCATCCTAACCGCCATCGAAAAACAATTCAAGAGTTATGGTCTGTCTGAACACATGCCTCGAAACCGGTCTATCGATCTCTATCCTGAAGAGGTGAGATTGAGAACATCCTGTCTCGTTCGAGTTTGTTTGCCAGCTTCAGCAACTCCAATGATAGTAATGCTGACTTGCAATTATCGTCCTTTTGATCAATTGAAAGCGTGATATGGATGTAGATGCGCTCATAGAACAATTTGACCAATTTATCATCGAGGCCACCCGATTGAAAGCAAAGTATGCTACCAAAATCAGTCTCCTGATCGGAATTGAGACCGAAGTGATCGAAGACGATTCTACATTCGCCTTACTGGATCAAGTTTTAGATAAACATCGAGATTCGATCGACTATCTTGTTGGAAGCGTTCATCATGTCAATCAGATTCCAATCGATTTCGATAAAGCGACCTTTCACGAGGCTTGTCGATCATTGAGCCTTTCATCAGCTTGTGATCCCCCAGAGCCAGCTATCCTTTACGAGCTTTGTTCCCAATACTTTGACGCTCAATATCGACTCATGACTCGATTTCAACCTGAAGTGATCGGTCATTTTGATCTTTGCTTACTCTATTATCCCGAACTCGACCTCACCAAGGATCAATCCGTCTGGGATAAAGTAAAACGCAACGTCAGTTTTGGAATCTCTTATGGTGCATTATTCGAAGTCAATTCCGCCGCCCTCAAAAAAGGTTGGCCAACACCATATCCTGGTCCGGCCATATTGCATGTACGTTAATATAATATTCATCTGTGAAGGATAATTCAGCGAACCTTGACCTTGTGACAACTGCAAAAACAACTGAAATTTAATCATCCACGTTGTCCGCATGTTTGATCAAGTTGATATGCGAGATGGGCGGCCGCCTGACGCTTTCTGATGATTCACACGGTCCTCATCAGGTAGGTTTGAATTATAGTGGTGTACTAGAATATCTTAGCAAACACCGTATCCGGTCTTTGTGGTTTTTAAAACCCATCACAGACAAGACCTCAGACCTGTCTACTGAGGGCCTCCTGCACCCAAGGAGGAGAGTGAGAGCATTGCTTTTGAGCGGTGAATGGTCCAAGCATCCCTCTTGGTCGACAGATACTTCATAATTGGTATGTTATCAGGATCAGGCAAGTTTGTGTAACGTGTCTCAACTCCACTCACCCGATGCTTGTTTGCCTTTTAGATCCCAATCCTCAGGCCATTTTAGCTGCTAGCTATGGTAGGCCTTTCCTGTTGATAAAACCTCTCATCAATTGAGTTTTTTGTGGAATAGACCACTCAAGGTCACTTGGTGATAAAGCTTGTCAACGCCTCCGTGTAGGCTTCAATTCCCAAATCCCCCAAAATACATATTTATCATCATCTTTCTTTTCTACCCTTCAAATTGGATTCTATCTGGTTAAAAGTCAAATTCGACAACTTTCACCTACCCAAAACTTTGTCCTCACCCTTTCACTCAAGTTTGTGGTTGTTACCACAGATGATTTCTATTTGAATTCAGTTCCACAGAGTCCCTCACAGTTACTTGAGGTTTGAAATTTCTCTACCACATCAATCCTCTACTGCTTCCTACTGCCCTCTGTGCAATTTAAGTTGTAGCATAGCCTGGATGGTTTTTTTTGTTATTTAAGGCTGACATCGGCACATTTCTAAGGCGTACGCCTCGCGAAAAGCTCTCAGGCAAAGTACCAGGTGTACGCCTCAGGTCACACCAGGTCGCACCTGAGGGCTGCTTCTGGCTTCTGGCTGCTTGGTACAGCAAGCTTGAGTCCCACCTGGAATTCCCTTTCACCAGCTTGGGGGGTGCTGAGGCGGAGGATCAGGTCCGCCCTTGTACGTCCTAAAACACTAGCGCCTTCCATTTTACCGTATGTGATGAAGAAAATCTTCAAGTTCAAAAATTGTAAATCAGCTTGACTGGTTTCGTAGTCACTAACCCTTTCCCACTGACAATTCCGACCGCGTTTCAATCTCGTACGTGATAACCTTCGCAAATGGGACACGAGCGCAAAAAATACAAGTCTAATCACCTACCTAGGAAATCAGCCAGCTCTTTTATCCCCAGTGCTCACTCAGATGGGCAGCACACCGGAAGTCATTCAGTCAAGCGCCGTTCGGACACAGATGTGGTTGCTATCCCATTCACTTGACCAGCAAAGGCACCCTTCGCTAACGCACGGCGGATCAAAGCGTGGGTGTTTCTGAGCGGACTTTTTCCGCGCTGACTTCGACCGGCTCGACGTCAGGCGAGGTAATTGAGTTTATTCGGCGAACATATTCCTTGTCAAAACGCCAACTGCACAGGCCTTCGCCAAGGCTGACGTGGAGTCCGCCTCACCACGACGTATGTGCTGGCTCCACTTCGGTGGGGACCATTACATACGCAGGGAGAATTTGAAAGAATCATCAAGGTCCCACGACTCCCATCTCATCCAGCTCGAGACAACACTTCCGACTCCATCAAACTCCAGGCTGAGAGACTTCATTCAATGTGTTCCTATTTTTGGTGGGTCAGGGGTCACGAAAGATCCGTACTTGACCACTGAATAATGTAAAACTGTCGTGGCATTGGAAATGAAACAAGCCAGAATCACCTACCCTTTCCAACAGCTTTTGCAATTAATTCCCTCAGCTTCCACTACATTTCTTAGACATGCCATCTACCTCGAGTTTCAACATCGTCCGACTTTTTGCGCTCATCATATTTTTAGAACTATGTTGGGATATCGGTCACTGTGAAGCTGCGATCCAGAAAGCTGGACTTGTTCAAACCGATGAAGCCAAAGCGCGCGCAACAGCAATCAGAGATGCATTTTCGAGTGCCTACCAGGATTACGTGCAACTGGCTTACCCTGCAGATGAGAGTACGTCTTAAAGTGAAAAGGCAGTTCCTGAGGTTTTATAAATGCTTACCTTTCGAGTTTTATATTCTCAGTCCTTCCGATATCCAAAGGTAGCCAAAATACTCGCAATGGCTGGTATGCGTTGACTGTTTGCTGTTGAAAGATTAGTCCTACGTACTAACCTATTGGCGTTTGTTTGTCATATCCAGGTCAGCTAGTCTTGTAGACGCACTTGGTACACTCTTTGTCATGGACCTCAAAGTATGCAATTCACCTGCCATTAAATTATACGGCTCGGGTTTACTGACCAGCTTTAATGACTGAATTTGTGCTTGTAGGATGCATTCAACGATGCAGTGCAGAAAACCTTGAAAATAGATTTCACAACCAGTCACACGACCGATGTCAGTTCTCATTTGTAATAGATCATGTACTAGTTCCATTCTGATTCCTATTTGAATTTTTAGCCAGTATCTGTTTTTGAATCTACTATTCGTTACGTCGGTGGCATAGTAGTCAGTTGATCTATCTTGTTTTCTAGCGAGCGTGTGAGGTCCTGACTTGAGTGCAAATCCGCTTCCAGTCAGCCTACGAATTATCAGGGTCAGAGAATCAAGCATTGCTTGATCAGGCCCGTGTTCTCTCCGATAAGCTTGTCTACGCGTGGAAGGACGAACAGCAGCAACTTCCTGACAGTCAAATCTGGTTTCACAATAACACACCAGCGACGAGCGTAGTCAGCTTAGCTGCGGTAGGTTTTGATCACACTAAAACTTTGCATTCAACCGGATGACTGACGTTGGGTTCTCTTTCACCGTTTCCAAACCAGGCGGGCTCGATGATCATTGAGTTTGATCGCTTAAGTCTATATACAAAAGATCCCAAGTATCGTAATGTGGCAGAAAGATCGATGAAGTTCTTGATGAGTTCGCCAGATTTTTTTTTTTTTACACATCTCGTCAAACAAAGCATCAGCGTAGATCCTGAAATGAAATTGTCTATCCTTCATGAAAAGATATGGCTGGAGTTTTTCCTGGGTTACCGGCATTGAGGTACAGGGTACGGGATAACAGTATTCATCAAGACCGGGTCACATGGGGAGGTCAGTTTAGCTTACCGAGGGACTTCTTTGCCTTTACTTGTCTATCACAATCGCGGCTGACATGTGTTCCACTTTTGACCGTATCCTTTTCTCTTTGAACAAAACCTTCAATTTTTTTATTTTTTTATTTTTTACAGCAAGTGCTGAGTGAGTTATTTGGCTCTATCTCCTCTGATCAGCTGACATTGGCTTCTGACAAAAGTGCCACTTGGACTTAGTTCATACTACGAGTATTTACTCAAATACGCCATGCTGATTACGAACAAGGATACAGCATATCTTGAATGTATGTTATCCCACTTCTGACATTTATTTGAGAGCTCCTGAAACTAATACCTGTAATCAAACCAGCTTGGAGGAAAGCAGTCGGGTCCTCGATCAAGTACCTTATCACCACCTCCACTTCACAGAACATGACATATTTGGCCGAGTACTCTGCGTCTGAAGGGGGCAAGAGATACTTGTCTTCGCATCTTGCATGCTTTGCTGGTAAGCTACCGGAAGTTTCATCAGAAGGCATTCTAGATTGATTAATGTACCCCAAACTTTCCATAGGCGGGAATTGGATGATGGGAGCCAAGCTTCTCAATGATCAAGAGATCATGCGATATGGGACCTTATTAGTTGATTCATGTATGAAATCTGTTGAGTGATTTTTCTATATGGTTTACAGACCGCTGTATGAGAAAGGATACTTATACAAATTATTTTTATTGTGTTCCGTCTGTTGAGAAAAAAAGTATACGAGTATGCAAAGTGGACTGGGACCGGAAATATTCAACTTTTTTGGCCCTGATGGGGAAACTACTGGAGAACGAAAACCATCGGCTGAGGTTAGATTACTGCTCTCATATTGAAAGGCATGAATGAGAAAAAAAAAATCATGTAGATTGAATTTCTATAATTCAAAATGCCTTTAGGATCTCGAATTTTATAAAGCAAACGGATTTTATATATCAAACCCACAGTATATGTTACGGTACGTGAGTTTTGTACCCGAAAAACAATTGAATCCAATGAAAATTACAGATTTGCTTTGGAAAAACTAATTAAATGATCAAAAACAAAAACTTTTTCTTGGATCGCCTATAAACTCCAATTTGGTTAAAATCAGACCTGAGGTAATCGAATCTGCATTTTACGGTTGGAGGATCACAGGAGAAAAAAGATATCAAGACTTTGTTTGGGGAGCCTTTCAAGCCCTTCAAACTAGCTGCAAAGCTCCAGTAAGCTACTCCGCTATTGATAACGTGAATAGCCCAAAGCCTAAACTACTAGATAATTGTGAAAGTTTTCTGTAGGCATTTTTTTTTTTTTTTTTTTTTTTGTTCTAGTTGATTGATCAACAATCACTTTTACTTTTACTCCGATTTGTGCAACTTGCGCTGAATTCCTCAGTTATGCAGAAACATTCAAAGTCAGTTTTTTTTTTTTTTTTTGATTGATTGATTGAATGGAAGTTCTAGTTGATTGATTAATCTTTTTTTTTTTACATTTGCTCCGAAATATGCAACTCATGCTGAATTTCTCAGATATGCAGAAACATTCAAAGTTGGCTTCTTCTTCTTCTTTTCCTTCTTTTAGTACATTAGTACTTTGGACAATGTAGTGTACTAATCAAAGTGGACTAAAATTCATTTTCCTTTTCACATTCTTCATTGATTATAGTATCTGTATCTTACATTCGCACCACCCGACTTATTATCTTTGGACCAATATCTACTCAGTTGCGTATACTTTGTAAGCGTTGTTGTTACTTTCCGAACTTGTGAGCTGACCTTATATATATATATATATATACCCTTAATCGCATTCTTCAGATACAGAGGCGCACCCCTTTCGATATTCCGTCGCCAAGGACTCACCGTCCACTCAAGTTACAGCAGCAATGACCTCGGGATCGTGTCTGTATCTGGTACAGCCTCTTCAAATCTTGTTTTCTTTGTTCATAGGAATGATGGTAGCGATAATATGAGCTTCTCTCTTTGCATATGCAATGTAGTACGCCTGGCAGACAGATAATTTATTGTGTCATTCTTGGTTAAAAAAAAAAAGAAAAAAAAAAAGTTTGTCCTGTATTTCTTTCTCATAAACATCCCTAAGGAATCAGGCACGACGTCTAGCGCCGACATGAAAACCGCTTGGTGATACACAAAGTGGGTAGTTTTGAAGACGCCAAGCGTTGTGCGCAAAATTTCTACGGACACTGTTTCTCTCTATCACTTGGGTTTTTTCTTTTCTTTTCTTTTTTTTTTTTAGATGTAAATCTTTGGGATCCATTGAATCACTTTAGCTTCAAACTTTTGAGATTTTTTTTGCTCAATTCATATATTTTGGAATAAGGTGTGCTCTTTGTGCTGTGTACTTTAGGTTGATATTTATAACATTCCTTTCTCTTACTTAAATCTTTGTTGATAGGCATCTATAGAAATCCAGTAATCATTGGGCTCGGCTGTGGTACTGATAAATGTCCTAGGACAGTAAGTATAGGCCTGAATTGGGAGTTGATCTGTAGCTGGACGCTGGGCTTGTCAATGGATGCATTGATAATCCTCATTAATCAGTCAGTGAGACCTTGTGTCACAAATACCAAACACGCCCACGCACGCACGCAGTTAATCCATTGATCCCAGTTGAATTCTATGGCTTTCCAAGACCTAACAATCTATAAAAATGTATAATCAAAGTGTAAATTTGAAGACGAAGGTAATGTAGAAAAAAATTGCACAATACAATTAGTATGATTATGAAAACAAAACAAAATTTGTAAGATAAATTTGAGGCGGTTGGCAACAATTTATGAAAAAACAGGTCAAGATCAACTATTTTGTAAAAAAAAAAAAAAGGAACTTCGTTTAATCAATCCATTTCTTGCTCTCCCTCATTTTCATCCGCTTTGGGAGCAGCCGAGGCTTGGACATAAGCTCTGGCTTGTTCTAGGACTTTGTTCTGACTGTTTTCATCTCCGTGCTATAGAGGGCAATGAAGGATAGATTTGAACGTGTCAAATCAACCACACGATGACCATTCTCTAAATGAGAAAGAGAATATACAGCTACTCACCTGTTTCTCTATTCCAAGCCATTTTTTAAACACAAATTTACTGCGTTCTGTAATTGGGAAGAGAACACGATTCTCATATTAATATGGGCATTCACGTTGGTGCCATATAAGAAACGAGTTAATGTAATACTGACTTGGATTGAGTTTCAAGGCAAGCATTCGGGCAAAGATAGCTCGGACTCGTTCCAAATGAGGTCCATCTTTGACTTCAAGGTCAATGTAAATGTTCCATAAATCAGTTCGTTTGGGATAACTAGCCAAAAGACCCTCGAACAGGGTTCGACCTCTTTCCGAATCACCATGCTTGAATTCGTATTGTGCGAACTTCGTGATCGTTTTGACATCTGAGAAGAAGAAGAAAATAGTTAGCCGTGACCCAACAGTCCAACTTCTTGAGCAATATGAGCAATAAAGAGTGAAAAAATCAGTTACGTTTCCTCTTCGGTAGACTCTTCAAACTTCGAGCAAGTAAATCTGCAGCCTGCGCCGCCCGATCGTTCAATAGACAAAATCGAGCGTATAGTGACCACACCTTCGAACTTTCGCTCATTTTCTTGACCAACTTGGCGTACAAGTCGTCCGCTTTCTGTGAATAGAATCGATTTTTTCATCAGTAACTCTGGGTGAATCAAGCTCGAGTATCTAACAAACGACTAAAGCACACCTCGGTCTTCCCACTCTCCGCGTAAATCTCAGCGGTCTTGAGCCATAGAGTCTTCGTGTCATTTGCCGCGGAGGCATCAGCAAATACTTGAGCCATCTGTTCTTCCGAGCCATACGAATTTTCCAGATTCAGCCAAGCGGTCCAGATGTTCAATTTCTCGGCCTCTTCCCGATAATGGATACCGTTTAACGCTCGTTTTGCAGTCTCACGAGCTTCATTAATATCGGCTCGTTGTAAATGATACGACATGAGCTGAATCCAAAGCAGAGAACTGTTGGGCGAGCCCAATAAAAGGCGTTCGATCTCCGCTGATGATGGTGAACTGCTTTGGGAGATTGAACCGGAGTTCTGGGGTTGCGGGGAGCTGTTGGCCTGCCTTTTGAGGGCAGCGAGATGATCTAATGCGGCGGAGTTTTCGTCGGCAGAATCTTCTGAATCCAGGTCCGGAGCAGAGACGTGAGTTGAGGCATTCCAGTTGAATCCAGCGGGAAGAGCCAGACACGGTGCTTGGATATCCACAGCTAATGGACGTGAATCGGGTGGTTTGCGAGTTGATGGATCAAATTGGCAAATCGAGTTTTGTAATACCAAGTCTGCGTCCTCATCTGCGTCGAGATCTTCGAGATTAGCCTCACACATAGACTTATCGTCATGCGAACTTGTACTAGAATTATCATCATCCTCATCCTCATCATCAGTATCTTTATTTGCTGACCCTCCTTCATTGCTTCCGTCCTTCTTATCTTTGACTTGCACACCAACCATCGAAGGCTTGATCGACAGAGATACTTTCTGTTTCTCCAAGTCAACTGACATGATTCGTGCTTTGAGTTTAAGGCCTTCACTGAATTTTTTTGCCCAATCCGACTTCAGCGCCCCAGGCACCTCCTCATCAAACATCTGACTCGTATGACATAGGCCACTGATCTTTGAATTGAGAAATCGTAAGAAGAGCCCATACCGTTCGATCTTCCTCACTACAGTGAATACAATCTGCCCTTCCTTTAATACTTCCCAAGATAGTTTACCCTTCAGGACCTCCGGGTTTTCTCGGAGACTTAATTGAATGCCTTGTGTGCATTTCACCGGAGTGATGATCACGCCCGAGACAACTTGACCGACTTTAAATTTGGTCGCCCAGTTTGAAATATCCTCGTCAAAGAGTTCACTAATCCTCACTTTGGCTTGTAGATTTGTACCAATGCTGACGAGAAGCCCAGTTTTTTCGGATATCCTACGCACAAACCCACGCACACGATCACCTTTCTTCAAGTTCTTGATTGACACGATTGGTGGGTCCCGGACTTCGACGGTCAATGTATCATGTGATTCATGCTTGCAGCAAGATACTCGAGACGAGAGGTAGGCCTTGCAACTTTTGCGATCAACTTTAACTAGTGCACAATTCTTTCTCTCCCCTTTGACGAGGTCGACCGATTGATCATAATCATCGTGCAAGTCAGTGTAGTCGATGATGAAGCTCCATCCCGGATAACTCGTTCTTACAGGCTGCACTCGTATACCTTCTGAAGTCTTGTCACCCACGACCACTTGCAACATGGTCCCGTCTGCCAACTGATCAGGCGATATGTGCGATTCGGTTGAAGCAGTGTTGAGGAAATACCGTGTCAGTTGAGAGTTGTATTGCTGGAATCCAAGGATGATCAATCCCTTATCCGTATTCATCTTCTTAATGATCAACCTGGAAACCTGATCGCCTTCGGAAAGTTTGGTCTTTAAGGCTTCGGCGGTGGTGTTCCAATGTCCGGCCAATATTTTTTTTGAGATGAGTCCAAGTGCGGAAGCACAATCCTTATCATTGCCCGCCTCGCTGCGCAGCGAGAGCACGACGTTCTTGTCGTGTATGGCCCGAACGGTTCCAACTACATGCATATTCACTTTGAATTCCATCTTCGCTTCGCTGGCCGAACTTTGAAAGAGGGGTATCGAAGGACGGAACCCGAGAATGCTGAGGTTTTGATGGTCTGTGGCTTTATTTTTGACAATCAGGTCAATAATTCGATCTCCCTTAGTCAGCTGACTTCTCAGCTGTTCGGTCGTGAGATTTCTACGTTGAGCGAGCTTTTCGACCGAAATCAATCCTTGTCCAACACACTCATCTCCGCCTTGATCTTTCTTGAGAAACACTAATACACTCTTTTCATGAACATCTAAGACTGTTCCGATGACGAGATCACCGATTTCGAATGCAGAAGATTTCAAAGGCGCGCGTGCGTCTGACGTTTTAGCCGCTCCTTTTTCGACATGGAAACCGACTATGATTGTATTGCGCTCGAGGTCTAGTTTCGTCACGACCAAGTCTGATATCGTCTGATTGATTGAAAAATGTTGATCGATAGCGTCAGGCTTGATGCCGCGGTGTTTGGCGAGGAATGAAACCGAAAGCAGGCCGACTGTGCAGGCTTCTTCACCGCTCTTCTGCAAGCGTAAGACAATTACTTTTTCCCGAATATGAATGATTGTGCCCATGACGCGATCGCCAACTTGTACGACCAGCTTGGCTTTTGAGCGTGACTCAGAGGCGTCTGTCCTCGAGCTTTCGTACCCCAATATAATCAAGCCTTTGTCCGTGTCTTTTGCTTTGATGACCAGACCTCGTAATTCGTCATCCTTCTTGAGTTGTTCTCTCAATTGATCAATTGTAATCTTGCGGCGGAGAGCGAGGATATTGAGGGATATGAGGCCAGGAACTGCAATCTTCGGACCAGGCTTATTCTTGTGCAGTTGTTGACGAATCTTCAAAATGGCATTGTCCTGATGGACAGCGCTCACCGTCGCAATGACCACGTCACCCACAGTACACGAGTCCATAGAATTGGAGGCTGACGTTGGAAGAGCTTGTTTGATACTTGCAACGATCTTCCGTCGCTCGACATCTACAGACTTGACTCGAACTTTGACGACCTGTCCCTTCGTGAAGCCATCTAATGACTCGGTATACGAATCACTAGATTTTACACATACAACGGTAAGAGGGAGTACAATGTTGGATCCAGTTAGATATGAAGAGTGCGAATACTATCGGCGTTTGGAATGGGGTGACGCACGCTACTTCACTTATGGGAATCACACCTCGCGTCCGACCAAAGAATTCTATAAAAAGACGCTTATGCTGAACTTCATTGATCAACGCAAGAGTGACCATGTTTGCTTGTGCTGTAGTATACGACGTAATGAGTGGAAGGTCTCGTTCTAACAGACTTTTCCTCAGAGTGAGGACAATTCTGTGCTTGTCAGAATTAACATAGAGAACCTGTTCATCACACAGATAGTAGTTCGGGGGCGGTTTGTTCAATGAGCTTGTAGAAAAGAGATGTGTGACGAAGAGCTTACCCGAGCAGTCAATTTCGCTCCCACTCTGAACTTCTTCTCGGGATGTTGGAGCTTCACATCTGCGTAGTGATCAGGCCATACTACACCATTCAATCCCCCAAATATAGAGAGAAATAGACCCGATGGGCTTAGTTTGCTGACTTCTGCTACGACAATCTCACCGGCCGGAACATCTCTTGGGCGCAAATACTGTTGCTCGAGCACAGAGGGTTGCAACGAGAGTAAAAGCATGCCATCGATGGGTGAAATGCCGACGACTCTGGCTTTGTGACTGGTGCCTACTGCGTGAGGGCCAGAATCAAGTGAAATAGAAGGTAAGAGGGAGTCGGAAATTGCTGAGATATGGACGAAGCCAATCACTTTCCCGTCGGTCGAAGGCCCGTCTGACTGTTCCGGAATCGGATCGCCATTCTCCCCGCTCACACAAACCACAAACAATCCCCACTTATCTTCCACGCGACAGACCCGAATAGATTGAAAGATATATCCAACTTTGTACCGCATAGAATCTTCAATGTTTTTCTTGGGTGAACTGGAGGATCCGGACAACAGCTTCGAGGGCAAACCAGATGGTGTCATTTGGACACAGTGTTCCAATAAGGTCAAGCTGAAAACTTTTTCGCCGAGGACAATGTCATCACCGTCTGCGAAACCGTGATGCGACGAAAGTGTATGCCAAAGAACTCGAGCCCGAACCTTCTGCCCAGCTTTGAAACGCTCGGATAGCTTCTTGTCGTGTCCATCGAGGCCTACACA
Source organism: Cronartium quercuum f. sp. fusiforme G11 (assembly GCA_015951145.1). Taxonomy (NCBI): domain Eukaryota; kingdom Fungi; phylum Basidiomycota; class Pucciniomycetes; order Pucciniales; family Coleosporiaceae; genus Cronartium; species Cronartium quercuum. Next base: position 128,440 of record MU167255.1, on the reverse strand, counting down.
GCTCAGATCGATTGTACCCTTGAAGTAGCCCAAGAATTCGACATTTAACCCTCGGTCCGGAATGACGGCGGTGATGAGGCACGTGACGAGGTGTAATGGTAGAATGCAATCGATATTGGCAGCCTGAGTCAGCATAGCCGACGCAATAGTTCCCGGGTCGATAGACACAGTGCAAGTCGATCCATTATCCGGGACTTTGTCGACCCGACATCGAATGATTTGTCCGACCTGCCAACGCTGACCATTGTGATGAGTCGATGACAGTCTGACAACATCCGAAAATCGAACAAAGGCGGTCATAGTTGGAGTCGCTGAAGACGAGACCTGTTGGGCACGTGTGACTGGAACGCATAAATCGAGGACGTATCCGTTATCTTCAATCGACTTGACAGTTCCGTCCAGGGTAATCTTGGGGACCAAGTCGGCCTTAGTCAGGTCGCTGTTCAGACGAGCTGGATCGAGAGACAGGGTAACTTTTCGGGCAGCAAGAACAAGTGGAGAGGCGCGCTCCATTGATTGAGCTTGTCCTGAAGTGGCCTTGATCCTAAGATGTGGTCATTGGAAGACGTATATACGTCAGTCATGGGAATCTGTTCCACAACTGCATCAAAAGATGGGAAAGAGACTCACACGATACAACGAACCCACTGGCCAACGCTAAATATTTCATTCAAGCCTTTCAATTGATTTGACTGCCTGGCAAGATTTTCAGAATCACTATTCATATTACTTCCAGCGTCATCCGAGTCCTCATCATCCTCCTTATCGGCACTCTCTTGAAGTTTCTGGGTGTAATATGAAGATATTTCGGTGATAGGGATACAGCCAACCAATTGGCTTGGTAAGGAAACAATGAGCTCCAGAGGGCGTATCTCGATGATGAGACCCGCGATTTTGATGCCTGGTGTGAGTCGACGAAGGTTTAAATGTTCGACTCTGATGGCATCTGGCACGTGATCGACGAGATTCGAAGTTCGAGATGTACGACCATCGGGTCGCTTGTGGGCCTTTGAGTCTTGGCGTTCCCTTTTGCGCTTTGCAGATGTACCGGCTGTCGTACTCTGTGGATCGGTGAGGGCACCCAGAGTGAAGAGCTTCTCAGCGTCTTGTTTGCCTTCGTGACGAGCTTGAGTGAGCTCGACTGCAGTGAGTTGAGTTCCTCCACCACGGGGAAAATCAACTTCAGCAGTTGTGAGGAGTGTTGAGGTCCCGGCACAGTCGCGCGTTTGTCTCTGTTTCGGATGTGACTTGGAAGGCTCGAGATCCGCGGAGGTTGATGTGATGCTAGAACGAGGGCGCTTAGATTTTGTTTGTGATTGAGAAGGCTTGTCAGAATTTTCTGACTGTGCTTTCGAATTCAAGCTCGTTGACGCTTTCCTCTTAATGGCCATTTTGACACAGTTTGAGGTGAGAAAGCGCAGTGAGGATGACCAAAAACCTTCAGCGGTTCGAACTTGACTGGTGTTGGTCGTGAGATGATGTCAACTAAATTTTTTGCTCAAACTTTTTGGGAAGGGCTGCTTGTGGGCGCAACAGTACATACGCTATGTACAGCTTACCCTACACAGAGCAACGTGACAGTCACAACTCAAGGCTGTCCAAGTATAAGCATCAAGATTCTCAAGATCTGCTCATCGAAATCATCGGCACCTGCTTTTGAAGCATGCAAATATTTCAGAGAAGGGTACCATATTGTAAAGTGGTACTTGATGGAGCAAACATTATATGAGGTCCATGCAAATTGCTACCAAAAAAAATTAAATTTTACATGTGACTTTGGGCATGATTTTTTTTTGGATTTATTATATCCAAGAGATATCTCACAAAGGTAACCTACAAGCAGAGACTACGTACCAGTGAATAACGAAGCAAATTTCTTTTTACAAATGACAAGACATGATAAACATAAATCTCCAATTAACATCTGCTATCTTGTACACCTAATATGATACTAATTTAAACAGGCACAGTGTCCATGTTTTACAATATATCACTGTGAAGTTTCTTTGAGTATGAAAGTACAAGAGATCACCAGGACAGCCACCAGAATGTTTCTAGATCTTGAAATCTAAGAAGGAGCTGAACAAAAGCTTATATGTGGTTCTTCAGACTAAAGAGTATAAGGGTCGATCCATGTCCACAAAGGCAGTGAAAAAAAAATGAATTCATGATATTCCATTTTAAGTAAAAATCGGATATCATCAAAAGAAATTGAACGTGAGTGGGTCGGAGAGACTACACTGCATAAAATTTGAACAAATTGTTTAATCTGTTTGCTGATTTGATAATGTCTCTGTCAACACAAAGTTTTGATTTTTTTTTTTTTTCTTCAAAGCACTGTATACATCTGAAGTTCCGTCTTGTGAAAGATTGTGCAATATTTTGCAAGGAATCATAGATAATAGAAGCTTTTTTTTTTAAACAAAACAAGAATAATACCAATTATGATGCTTTCTTGTAAAAAGCATTCAAGTTACACACAAGCAATCGAAATTTGAAAAGAGCCCTTGGATGTGTAAGTTCGAGATTTAGCATTACAAATGTTTTCACTTATTCCTAAGGGAATAATGCTCCCCTGTGGAATGGTTTGGGGCTCAGGGGGGAGAAAAGCAGGATGAGATGTACTATCCAGCTGGGCAGTCATTTTGAATTTCTAATGATTTAGCATGCATTATTCTGGAGGCAATATAGGGTGGGAAAATAATTACACAGGGGGGCATTATTCCCTTAGGAATAAGTGAAAATATATGTAGTTATAGGTTTGCCTTCAATGACTTCTTTTGAGAAGTTGAAAATTTACGTTCTTGAAGCTTTATCTAGATTTATGCGTTCTGAAAAACCTTTTGCACTTTCTTCACTATAGCCTGACACATGAACGATGCTTCCAAGATTCAGGGCAAGTTTCGCTGAAGATGTGCTAGTTTTCAAGGCTATATCCACCTCATCAAACAAATGTTTCATAGCATGGAAATTGAGAATCTGTGGAGTTTGTGGTAACCTCAGTAAGAATTTACGTTTTACGTGTGATGGGCAAGTAATTGCCGCTTAGCATCATTTAACAAGTTAGGATCTTACAAATGTGAATATTGGGTCAGAATTCAGTCTCCAGGGACACTAGAAGATAAAAATGAACCACTGAAATTCTTTAAAAAAACTGCATTGATACTCGAAATTACCCTTTTTCCTTTGGAATCAAGTTAGGGTATGATGATAAGCAAACCTGAGCAACATATAATGGTATATACCTAGCACCCTCAATTTCTTTCACCAAATCTCTCTTGACTGGTGCATGAAGAACATTTTTCGCGACCAATGGTTGGTAGATTCCACACTCACAACGAGAACCACAAGGACAAGGCTGTTCCAGAAATCCTAGGACAAGATTTGTTCTTCTTGTTGGCAGAGCCAGGCACTGGACCAGCGTTTCACAAATCCCGCAGATGCACTATGTTAATAAGTCTTTCCACGGTGTTATATATTGGAACTTTGCTTGTATATCACAAGTCATTGTAGTATTCCACAATGTTTAGCCTCGCTCCCGACACTCTCATCAGTTCTTTGACTGCAAGTACCGCCAAGTAGTTATAGGTGTCGCTTTCCCTTGAGGTGTTAAAAAAATAAGAGGTAACAAATGCCTCTCAGAGGAAATTGTTCAGATGATTGAGAATTATAGACTTGTACTCCCACTCCTAGTTTATGGTGGGTTTCACTTCTTCAGGTTTTTCAAGTTTATTATTTCAGACTCATTGTCAATCAGATTCAGACTCAGTACTTTGGATGATATGCTCACCTCTATTATCAAAGACAAGGTAATTAATTTTGGATTGAATCTGTGCCATCGACTTTGGGAACTCTAAAATTTCTAGAATTCCTCTCAAAGCTCTGTCATCAAACCCTATAAGATTATTAAAAAGATGTAATATTCTCTTTGGCAGATTTCATCACTTGTAACTCCGAAGTTAAGCTTTTACCTTTCCTCAATGATGTGTAGTATAATATTTTTGATCAACTTTTAAAAAACCTCTTTAATGACCTGATAGACTTTTGAAAACACTTCTTTCTTTCTTTCCATAATCCCGATTGTTTCTTCTTCTTGGAAAAAAAAAAAAAAAAAAAACCTTTTTCCACACATAATTTCATATAAAAAGAATTCTGTATAGAGGAGCTTTTTTTTCTTTGTCTTTGCTTTGTCTTTTTTTTTTTTTTTTAGTAACAAGTGATTGTTTCAAAAATCACTAACTTGAAATTTTTTTTGAAAGGGCATATCAACATTTACTTCATGAGTTGTACATTTTGTTTTTTTTATTTCTTGTTATTAACTCAACAAATCCTCAAATTTTTCCACAGTACAAAAAAAAAAAAAAAAAAAAAAAATGTTGTGTATTTCCAAAAGTTGACTTCATATTTTTTTTTTTTTTTTACATCATCATAATGTGGGTAAAAATAATAATAATAATAATAAAAAGGTAAAAGATGAATATAGCAAGTTAAGTATTATTATATTAAGAAATATGTTTAAAAATGTCATGATTATTGAAAAAAAATAAAAATAAAAAAAAAAACCAAAAAACAGTGTTCCATTTGTTTTTTTTTTTTGGTCATGTTCCTGAAATACAAAAGCCATACTCTCTTACTTCCATCATTCTTGATTTATATATATATATATTCCTTCTCTCACTCCTACACTATTCCTAACTTTACATACTGTATAAACTAGTAATATCTCCAAAAAAAAAAAAAAAAACGATACAACAATCAAAATGTATACTCTATTTCATTAATAGAGTTTGTTGTCTCATTATATATTTTCGTATCCTACTTACAAACACACACACATACACACATATGTTCACATTTATTCAAATACACTTTTTTTTTTTAAAAAAAAAAAATTGCAAGTAAAAATAATAAAAAAAAAGAAAAGAGAGATATAACAACGAAAGTAATCAATCAATGATACTAGTAGTGATAGCAGTTTAATTGCGAATTGCACATTCTTTTTTCTTTTTTCTTTCTTTCTTCTTTTTTTGGTTCTTTCGATCATTCGAAACTTTGAAACCCCTCTGTCCCAAGTAGATATGTATCAAAAAAAACACAACACAAGCATTGCAAGCACCAAAAAAATAAAACAATATAAAATAAACAAATGACTACTTTAAGGTCTCCAATGCCTTCGAGTTCCGACTGAAGAAACAGGTGGCGTGGGTGTACCAAAAGGTGAGCCAGCTTGAGCCTTCCTTAAATAAAGTTGAATGGCTTCCGGCGGGGTGACGAGCGTTTGACCACTGAGCGTTCGGGTCCTAGGTGTACTTACAGAAGCCGTATTACCTGCTACCAATAATTGAGGATCAGCCGATGCTCGCCTTACCTCACTCGCTGTCGTCCATCGTTCCGGACCACCAGCTTCCAACTTGTTCTGTGGTGAGACGCCTACGGATACAGGTTGCTTCGAATGCTCTAAAAGAAAACTGTCATTCGTCACAGCCAAACAACTAATCAGCTTGTGCTAATAAACCCCATTTCTACACATTTACTCTTCCTCTAACTCACCTCGACAACTCATTCCATCCACCGCCAATTCGTACCATTACCGTCTGTGACCTGAGTATCCGACAAAAATATATTTTCTCTCCAATCCAATATAGCCCACTATTATCCTCCCAAGCCCCTTCAGCTGGCGCAACATGAACCTCAACCTAGATATATATATAAAATTCCTCCATCAGTTTACTCAGCTTCACTTCTTAAAAAGATATAAAAAGGCAGAAGCTGTCAAAAAGTTTTTTTTTTTTGAAAAAAAAAAAAATGCTAACCGCAAGTCGATTGACGACGTTTCCCACCATTTTCTCAATGTTTCGATTTGACTGAGGTCGGTAGCGCATTTTCTTATTCGAGTTGTCTATCCGAGTTGAAGGCGGGGTACTGAGGCCGAAAGCTGGACGTCCAGATTGGGTGTTAAGCGAGTGCATGCTTATCCGGTTCCTTAGCCCGCTTACCCGTCCCATGCTGGCGCCCATCAAGCTCGAGGGTAGTCGGGAACGTACTGGGAGCGGTGGAGGAGCTTCGGGTTCATGATGATGTTTGGGCGCCATCTTCAGATCGGGCGTCCGTCGAGAGTGTCGAGTCGAGATTGGAACTTGACGGTTGGTCCCATCTTGGAACTGTCTTCGAGTACCGGTGCTTTCTTGATCATGATCGAGTGTCGTAATGATGGGTACCAATTTTGAAGGCGATGGACGGGGAGGCGTCAAATGAGCAGCCGAGTCCATGGAATACGTCCTCAATCGAGCTCCAGCCGACGATCGATTGAGCACTGGAATCTTCGATGCCGTTTGGCTCTTCGGTGACTCAGATGAATCTCTAGGCCTCGGATTTGACCCTACAACGATGGGCGAGTGCCGATCCTTGACCATCTCCGACAATTCTGCCCACGTCTGCGCCAGCCGTTCGAGCTGGTATTCAACCCTCGCGTCCGTCGCTACTGCACAAGATTTCTCACTCGAAACTTGTAAACTCGTCGAGGCCTTATTCACACAAACCAAAAGCTCTGCCTCTGCCTCCGCATCGTTAGACTCGGCCCTATCGAGCGCGTCCAGCAGCTTCGAAAAGGCCTCATCGCAATCCTGACCGGCCTCATGAAACTCGCTCAGATCGCCCAATCGCCCAAGCTTGAACTTTTGAGAATCGTACAGCGCGACAAGCTTCTCGAGTAAGACTTCATCAACTGAATCGCTATCCTCGGTAATTTTCAAAATCGGTTCTCTCAGACACTCGAGCGCATTTCCCATATCCTTCCGCGTCGCTCGAGTCGGCAGGGGTGCATGCTTCACATTTGTCTTCGGATTTACCCAGCGGTCAAGATCGATACCCGCAAGTTGATCAAAGATCCGTAACATCGCCTTAGATCGCGCTTTCTTTTGCTTACAAACTTCGAGTGCCTTCTCTGTACCCTCCAACATAGCCTTCACTCGACCCGTAATCTGATCTAGGCGGGCATGAAGCCTCGTTAAGGGGGTTAATTCAGCGGCCTGATACCCACTTATAAAGTCCGTCTGATCCAGTCCAGTTCGCAGTTCAGCAAGAGGTAAGGGAGGTAAAGTTCTCTCCAAGAGGACAAGGTCGTCTAACAGTCGGACTTGATCTGTATCCAGTTGAGAGAGACGAACATGTGCCTTCGAAATACTCTCAATCAAATTCTTGACTTCAACAAACCGTTCCTTGAGCTTACTGTCCTCTTCATTTAATCGTGATGAGGAAGAAGTGTTAGAAGAAGTGGACGTATTGAGCTGAGCATTAATTTTACTTGTCGTCATGGCTACTTGAGATCCACGCTCGATTTCTTCGATGAGTGAGTGCAATCGATCAACCTGTTCGGTCTCTTGACCAATTTCAGTCAAAAATCTTCCTAGCTCGTCTTCGTTCCATTTCCGCACTCGAGTTAATTCTCCTTCGATTTGGTCTTCGAGAACTGCATCCTCCACTTCCACCCACCTCACTCTTACCATTTCCTCATTACATTCCACAATCCGCTCAATCAGTTCAAACTCACCATGCTTAATCTTTTGTACACATGAAACCAAGCGCAAGGCTAATCGCTCTACTTCTGATTGAGTCCTAGATAGGTATGGATGAGGTAAGTCTAACTGGCTTAGTCGTCCTACTTCCTCGGAAATTGTGAGCGTCTTTGAGCGAATGAGTTTGACGGTATGATCGATTTTGGACAAGTCGTGTGATCGATAATCCGTCAACCGTCTCAAGGCCTCGACTGAAGCCAAGAAGCCTTCGTGACAAGTCAAGTTCGCTTGATCATGAGCCCATTGTGAGAGATGAGCGTCAAGTTGACTTTCCAACCCATCTAGTAAGCTGTCCAAACTAGCCTCCTTCAGCATCTCATCGCAACGCTCGTGCCAAGTGGCTCGCAAAGCGTGTTCCGCTCGCCGTTTCTCGACATCAGCTGTTAGGCGTCCCATCAAATCCCGTAGTCGTTGCACATCCTCTTGCACTGACAACCACTGCGGCCAGAGCTGATTGATAACATTCGTCAACTCGTTAATTAAATGATCATCCTCAGGCATATTTTCCTGAATCTCTTGCCCAATCTGTTTCCGCCTCGAATTCACCTGATCGATCTTCTCCTGTAGGTGTGTCATAGTCTCGTCAATGGAAGAAATTCGGTTCTTGAATGGCTCAAGAGCGCTCAAGTAACCCGGAAAAGCTAACGTAAGAGCTTCGATTAGGTCAGTTATCAAAGTTTTTTCAAAATTTTCCATCTCCCAAGTCTTCATTTCTCCCTCTATTCGACTTAAATCATCGCCCAAGCCTCTTGATCGATCCTTGATACGCTCACACTCCTCAACGCATTGTCCTAAAGCGCTCTGCCAACCTGATCTCCATTCAAACTCTTTGCGTCGTCGTTCGTTAGGGCCATTTATGAATCCGTCACTGAAGGCTTTCAGGCTCTTTAGCCGACGCGAGGTGGCATTGTAAAGCGATTGGAGCTGATGATGGACCATTTGTTTGGGCAAGATGAATTGATCGGGCTTGAACAGGTTTGATGTCGGCGCGGTCGGACAAGCACCAATAAAATCTTCAAGCGCCTTCGAGGTCGATTGACTGATTTGAGTCGCGATTTTATCCATCTGCCGCTCGAGATTCGTAATTGGTTCATTCACGCAGCTCTCAATCTCCTTATCTGACCTCGCAGGCTGTAGTCGGTCAGAATCTAAAGAAGAAATCATCATGCGAAATATCAAATCAGGTCAACCGCTCCATTGAGACTCTCTCAGAAAAGCAAGATTACTGACCAATCAATTGCCCCCATCCTTCTAATTCACGTTCGATGGACTCTAAACCAACAATCACTACCCTCACCTCCTTTCTTGCGTCCTCAATCGCTCGCTCAAAGCACCTTGCCTGTTCACCATCGATCCACCCTAACAGAGCCGACTCGTTGGCCAAATGATCTCTGAGGCCTAACAAGCTCATCGATATCCCATTCACCATCGATCGTACCCCGGCGTCATGTACGCTCGGTATCAACACCGTTGTCTGGCCGTCTCCCATCAGCACTGGCTCGGACGCACTCGGACCTGCGTCAGCGACGAAAGAGACACGGCTTGCCAATGAACTCGCAAATCGGTCGACCTCTTCCAGGTACTCGCTTACCCGACCCACTAGCTTTTTGCGTGCCCGCTCCAAGCTCATATTTTTCTCAATTGATCCCCCAAATCCCGACTCTTCCTCGTACGTCCGATCGAGTTCGACTCCAATCTGATCTTGAATCCGCTTCATCAATCGGCTACCTTCAAGTGTAAGGGACTCATTGACGGTCTCGAGTTCTGCCAGTTCGGCCGTCTGACGCATGATCGCGTCCCGGAGTCGTTCCAATTTCACAAGTTCTGGGACCTTCACTTCTATTAACGAGGCGTAAAGATCTACTAAAGCTCTATGCACCATATCGTGCTCTGGACTGAGGAGAAGACTAAGTGTAGAGTCGAGGACAGGTTTGAGGGCTTCGACAGCCTGGCGCGCATCCGTACTAGTCTCTAATCGCCCAGAGCGCTCCTTATCGTCGTTGAACCCATTTCTCATCGGCATCCGCTTGACAGGGTCCGAGTCTGGTTCCAAAGCCGTTGAAGCGTCTGGTTCTTCCGCTTTCCTCCACTTCGAACGATCGAGCTCAGCCAGAATCCGATCTCGTAGTCGTACTAACTCAAATTCCGAGCCAGTCACCTTCCGCCACCCTCCTCGTACATTACCCAGTCTCTCCCTTAGACGATTACGCTCAGCTAAAAGGTTTTCAATGGCCTCTGTCCGCGTCCGCAAGCTCTGTTCTATCTGCTCAGTGTCTGATCGTAGGTTCGGATCCACACCTGGCCGCTCGAGTTCTGCCAGGACAGCTTTGTTACGTTCAAGCAAGCCCATACCTACGACTAGCTGCTCGCCTAATCCACGTTCAATCGTCATACGTGCTTTCCCAAACTTTACCTCCCCTTCATCGTCCTCAAACCTTTCAGGGTCAGTAAGGAGCTCAGCCCGATGTGGATGAGCACGCTCCAGTGATTCAAGCTCTTCCACGAGTTCTCCCAGTCGAGCTTTACATGCCTCCATCGCCAGCCTGATCTCCCTTGCACGTTCCATTGCTTCAGTTGCTGCCGCATACCGACCTAGAGCGTCTACCAATTGATCGAGTCTCGCTTGTACTCGCTCAGAACCTCCTACGAGAGCTTCTACTACCAAATTATTACAAGCTGATTGATCCTTGAATAAATTTGAATGAGTGGGAAATCTAGAAAAATTCTCAGTTCGAGTTAGATTCTTCTTTTGACTCTCTGTGAAGCTTTCAACTTTGGTTCTTAATTGAATAAGTTTAGATTTGCTTGGTCTAGTTGCTGCTAATTGACTCTCAAGTTCTCTTTTTAATTCTGCTATCTCAGCTTCTAATAATCGTTGACCAAACCAAACCTCGTCCGCTTCCTTATATTGTTCTAATAAAGCAGAATAAAACCTTAGACTTTCGACGCTCTCTAGCATACGAACGGAAGCTTCTAGCGTATCCTGCTCATCCAAGAAAGCCTCAGGTAAATGTAAACCAGAGTCAATCAGACTGTCGATGGTGGCGGATGTAGGAAGCAGGGAACGATTAAGAGTGTGGAACTTGGTCGTAAGTGATGAGAGTTGGAGTGCAAGGGATTGAATGCGCATGGCGCGAGATTGAGCTGAGATTGAGGACGGGAGATTGGCGGGAGGGGGTGTTGGAGCAGGAGTGGGCGTGGCGGGCTGGGAGCTGGCTCGATGAGAGCTCGAACTGCTATGTGTTGTACGAAGGCTGGAGGAGCTATCGTGGCCGTGAAATGCCGGGCCGGTCGAAGTCGGTAGCGGGCCGACATGAGTAGTGGGGGAAGGTGTGCGAAATTCGGGGCCGCAAAGGCTTGATCGGGACGGTGTATGGGTGTGGTCGATGGCTTTGGAGTTAGTGAGGTCAAGGTCAGGTTGAGGAGGTATGCTACTGAACGAGAGGCGACTAGCGGTAGGTTGACGTTTGTGTTGATGGCTCACAGACTCCTTTCGAGACGGATGTGGCTGAGAGGGAGTGTGAGGGGAGGCGGTAGGTTGAGAAAAGACAGGTGAGGCAATTTGACCACTTAGACTTTGGCGTAACAGAGGCGATGAAGGATTTGAACCTGGACCGTCGGCGTGCGCAGAAGGTGGGACCCAACGGATCTTGGACAAAAATTTGAGTTGTTCGGCTTCAAGCTCCGTGAGTTGAGTTCGTACTTTTTTGCACTGGTGGTCCCACTTAATTCGAAGATCAAGGATCTGTAATTGTTTACGACGAGACCGTAGTAAATGTTCAAGCTTTGAAAAAGCCTCGAGGGTACCGAGAGTGAGTCCAACAAGATCGGTATCTTCTCTGGACATGTTAGTCGTTTTGGCTGATTGAAGTGGGATCACAAATGTAAGTAAATGAAGATACTCGAGGGCAGATGAAGAAGGAAGAAAGCATACACATTGCGACTTTTTTCATCAGTGCAAATTCATCTTCTCTGAAGATATCGGCTTCTCTCTCGATCCGATCGTGTTCTGCCCACCATGTTTCCCATGTTTTAGAAGATACAATGGAGGATGCGGGTGGGAGAGGTTCGAAAGGAAGGATCTTGGGTAAATTGGATAGGAAGTGAGCCTGTTGATCAATCCGGGCCTTTCGCTCGTTCAAGCTACGGTAAAAGTGGTCAGGGAGTGAATTGCAGTAAGTCTCGGAGGATATGGTGAGATGAAATTAGTGACTGACCCTTCGAGAAGTAGGATTAGATTATTATCGAGTTTGTGAGCAAGTTGATTTACCATCTTGGTTGAATGACCTATGACGGTAGTAGTTTCACTGAAGGTAGTGGTGGTAGTATTGGTGTTAGGAGATAGTGGTGGGTCGGTTGGGTTGAGCATGGTTGGTCAGTTTATCTTTAATAAATTATATGAGGTAAGTGTATCAAATCAAGTAATCTCATATAAATTTTTCAAGTCATCATGGATTTCTTCTCATTCCTTCAAATCGATCGATCGTTCCCTGTTCGTCGTTTCGTATCCTGATTGAGGTGGTGGTACATATTTAATCGATTAAAACTGGTTGAACAGATTAGATGATGAGGATGTGGTCCTTAAATGTGACCTGAAACATGTTGTTTGAATTTTTATCACTAAACCTACAATTTTACTTACGTTTTTAATCTCACAATCACTCGACACCGACTCGGGCCGGATTTCAATCTACAACTGCCCAGTCACTGCGGATTCGCGTCCTTTCCTTCGAAACCACTCATCACCGAGTTGGCGGATATCTTGTCCACTCTAGTCTTCTCGATGGAGGATATCTCTAACCGCATGAACGCGATAGAGGACCAACTCAAGTCGTCGAGGGACGCCATCAATGTTTTCAGACCGAGCCAGGTAGTCATACGAAGTGTAAATGGACGAAAGCCCTTCGAAAACATACCAGCAGCGGAAATCGTACGACGTGTCAATTCAGCACTGGATCAACTCAAAGTGACGGCGGAAGTCAAAGGAGCAGCTAGCTTACCATCGGGGAGGCATCAAGTTATTCACGGCCACCAGACTGGAAGCCAACTGGTTACTGGAAAATCGGAACAAGTGGTTGAAACTAGCGGACCCAGACCTGGTTACCTCACTAGCTGTCTTCCCAGTAGTCATTGACTCAGCACCCACAGACCACTACCCGGACACTGACCATGTCAAGCAGTTATTGTCGGCCCAGAACCCTATCCCGGGAGAAGTGATCCATTCTGTACGATGGCTGAGCAAACTGACCATACCAGGCTTGATAAAGGGTTCCATTCTGCTCAATATATTGGATAAGCAACTGACTCGCCGTATGATTGGGGCCTCTGTTTACATTGAATCATCCAGTTGCAGGATGAGGGCATGCAAAAAGACTAGAATTCAGTCCTACCAGTGTGAGGAACCGGGTCACATAGCAATCCAATGCAAAAAAGCAGATAAATGCAGATTTTGTGGCCTAGGGCACATTTTGAGAGATTGCTCCGAACCTAAAACCGTGCCTCCCCATTGTGTCCAATGCCTTTCCCAAGATGAAATCTTGCACCCAGGCATGACCTTTGACAAGAAAGCCGAGAAAGATGCTCATGCTGCAACAAGTGCGAACTGCTGCCCTATTAGGTTGAGAAAAAATCCCTTTGAAACTGTAAAGGAAATTGATGCTGGGGTTGACTTCATCACAGATTCCATTATGGATTCCTTTCATAAGCAAGGAAAGAGGTTCAGAACTGATTCTTGGCCTATGGGAAAGCTTGGTGGGATGAAGACCTGTTACAACCTTTGATCTGAGAAAAAAATAGGGCAAGAAGATCAAAAACACTCAGTGGATCATGGGAAGAAGAAGTGAGTTGGAATAAAATGGATTTGTCAAACAAACCATTCATGAACTGGAGAGGAAACACTGGAAAGCTTTTATAGCTAGGACCCAGGCTAACCTGACTTTTAAGGCCTTTGCCTATACCCAATCTCAGTGGATCAGGTGCTGTGGCACCACTGTATTGATCGGATAGAATGCTGGCGATGGACAAAAGCAAACAAGTGGAGTTATTGTTTTTGGAAACTTTTCTAGTTAATAACATAGGTCACAATTTGGACATACCCCAGGTCCCAGGTCAAACGGACTCATTTGATCATCTGATGCCTTCACTATACACAATGACCAACTGCATTAAGAACCTCCTACCTTCAAAACAAGGAAGAGGAGGCTACAAGGTAGCCAAAAAAAATCCCTGAAAATAGCCAAGTTACAGCTGCTGCCACACCTTTTGATTCTACTAGATGACTACCTGGCATTGGGATATTTACCAAGGGCATGGAAAACATCAATCAGGGCCATACTCATGAAATCTGACAAAGATGATTACTCAGAAGCTGGAGCATATCAACCAATAGTGCTTCTCAGCTGTCTAGGTAAAATATTTGTAACAATCCTAGCCAGGAGAATCTCTGACTGGGACAAGATGCGAAATATCCTGGTGCAAGGTCACATGGGGGGCAGGCAACAAAGAAGCACCAATGATGCTTTTGTCATACTGACATCATGGATCAAACAAAAGTGGCAAGAAGGGAAAATAGTGACAAAACTCTTCCTCGACATAGAGTCAGCTTAGCCTTCTGTAAATGCAATAAGACTGACGTACTTGTCACAGCAAAAACCATGTCCTGGATATCTGATCCAAAACATTATGACCTTCCTCAAAGACAGAAAAACAAGACTGTGTCTTCAAGATTACATATCAGAGGAATTTGACATCCCAGATGGGCTACCTCAGGGATGCCCATTATCAGCTATATATCATACATTATTTACCACACACCTCTATTGCTCAATGAAGGAAGAAATTTGGACTCAAACAAGCTGTCACTAGGATTATTTATTGATGATGTTTCACACCTTGTGGCGCACACTGATGCCAACATGAATATCTTCAACCTTGAAGAAGAAGGTGAAAGATCACTAGAGTGGGATAGGAAGTATGGGGAATTCTTTGATGAAGAAAAAAAAAAAAAAAGCCAAACTGATGCACTTCACTCATAGAAGACACCAGAATCAGTCACTCATCTTTGGACACCAGACTTTGCAACCGCAATCTGAACTCAGGTGGCTAGGGCTATGGTTGGGCCCTGAGCTGACATTTGCAACACACATACACAAGATGAAGAAGAAAGGAGCAGAAAACCTTACTCAAATAGGACAAATAAACAGGTGTTACTGTGGCATGAATCCAAAGGAAACAAGGTAACTAATTAGTGCGGTCTTAAAACCAAGAATTCTATTCAGGTGTATAGCATGGTACGATGAAAGAACAGTAGTAAGAGTAGACAAGACATTCAACCACTATCAGAATGAAGCCTCAAGACTGGTACTAGAAGCTTACAAAAGTTCTCCAATAGAGCCCATGATCCATGATGCGAACCTCACATCCTTCAAAAACTTAGCCATATGTAGTATACATAACTTGATCTATAAATGACTAACAGCACCAGAAACACATCCTACAAGAAAAATTCTAGATGGGGAACTAAATATGAAACCAAGGTCTCACCTGAGCTCCATTGTCAGCCCCTGAGTACTTGAGAAGTACCATGGAGCTGCAAATGTTGATAAGAATATATTCTTACCACACCTCATAGCTCAGTTTTGAGAGCTGTAACTAAGAATTCACTGTAAAGCTGAATTCAAGTTGTATATTACAGTATGAGTACATGTAGAGTAACCTGCTGTAAACCATGAACTCAACTGTAATAGCATACAAGAGGGTGTAGTAAACTCTTGCCTTAGAATGAGTGTATGCTCATAAAGGATTGAGGGTAAGAATATAAAAGATGGATTTGACCTCTTCTACAGGAGGAGGGGAATCTGCATCATAAAAATAAACTTCAAACTGTTTGAATAACTATTAAAAGATATTTTGGACTTTCTGTATTTTTAGAGAACTCATGGTCAATTACTATTATAAAATAGTTTGTTGATTCATTCTCATCTCAGAAAGTCATCATCTTTTTGTATTTGTTGGTTTCCTTATTTCTGTGGTCTGTAAAGGTGCAAAGCTAGAGCCTTTCCTCACTACTTCACTGCCAATATATTTTCATCGCATGGAAGCTTGCTATGTAACATAGCATGTCTTCATGTGATACTATGGACCATTTTTCAAGGTCCCTACCTTGGAAAATAGACCTATTGCATCGCATCTTGGCCTGCTATGTGACATAGCATGCCTCTA
>MU167255.1:82431-97856 GCA_015951145.1 Cronartium quercuum f. sp. fusiforme G11 | reverse complement strand
GGGGGGGGGGGGGGGGGGGATTTGGATTTTCCATGATCAAGAAACTTATCAAGTTTGATTTGTTCTCTTTGGATAGGATTCATAGTAACCAAACCATTTAAAATAATTAATTTGTGATTCATTAAATTTTTTTTTTTTTTCAATAACACAATTATATATATATATACATATAACTCATTTTTGTCTTTTCCAAGAAACCCAAACATTTTTTGCCTTTATTTATTTATTTTTATTTTTTTAGTAAGTCTTGTAAAATATCATTCCGGGCTAGAGTAACTTCATCATTTCTGATTTGGCACTTGAAATCAGATTGGGCTTGGATAGAAGAATCCCAGGAGGCCTAGGAAGGGGCCAGCTCCTGGGATACCTCTATTCAAGGTCTACATCGTATGAATCACTTTCAAAATGAAACAGGTTCCCAGATTGGAATATTCCTTCTGAGTGGTAAGATGTACAAAATGTAAAGTGTATTGAAATCATGAAAGACCACTCCAAAATTGAGGTTCTATCACTGAATAGAGCATGGTAGCCTTTTTGAGGTGGCTACATGTACAGACAGAGGGTGTAGCTTTTTAGGACACCTACAGGTTGTAATGGATATGTAAAACGCGATAAAAATAGAAAAGTCTCTTAATTACTTAATTCCACCAGTCATCGTTATCCTCAATCTCAATCTCAACCTCAACCTCATCCTCATCCTCATCCTCATCCTCATCCTCATCCTCATCCTCATCCTCATCCTCATCCTCAACATGATCCAATCCTCAACTTCTGCCTCTCAAATTCCACCTCCTACCTCACTCACCGATCTCACCAAACCCAACTCGATTCATCCTCATCCTCATCCTCATTCTACCCCCAATTCATCTCAACCTCATCACAGCTCTCGTTTCACCCGATTCTTCTCAAAGTTCACCACTGCTACCATCAGCTCAAAACGCAAGAGCTCACTCCCTAACCTCTCTCATCATCACCATCAGCACTCTATACTCCCTAAATTCAAGCCTCCCTCCGATGACCTTCAGGCTACCATCAAGGCTCACTCCAAACCAAACCATCCTCAATCCAACTTACTTTCAACTCCCTCCCCCAATATCGAGGATCCTAATTCATTAGATGAAATCGATGGAGCAGATCCTAACGCTTCCATCAGACCTCGTATGTCATTTCTTTCTCTACTCGATCCCGAACCTATTCACTTACTGATCCTCATCAACATCTTCTGTTTCAGTCACGCCTTCTTCAAAGGCTCTCTCAACTCGCAGCCCAACCAACAATCGCCCTCGTTCTTCTCACTCTGCTCTCTCACCTATCCATGACCCTGATCACGCCTTTCAATCGGCTTCCGAATCACCTATCTCTGACCGCCGGCCGCGTCGCTATGGCTCTCTATCCTCCCTCAGGTCACATTCGACCCGTTATGCGTCTTCCTTCGACCACCGCCATTCTGGCCCGGCCCTAGAAGAAAATGATGACTGTCTGAGCACTTTTGGGAACGGCTCACTGGCCTCAACTAAGCCTACCACCGTAGTTTCACTTGAGACCACAGCTGGCGCTAATCGAATCGCCCTCGCGCCTCCCACCCATCAACCGCTTGCAGGTCTTTCCGAGAGCCCACCGAGCCACGCCACAACCGCTAACACTACCACTACCCCCGCCCCTACCGCCTCACCCAGTGTGATGGCTCAGCCTTCGAACCGACTTCATAGTCGCGCGATCGCTAATCATCACCATCAACTACTTCAGTCTGGTTCTTCGCTCTCACCTCCCCCACTCACTACCACCCTCACCATCTTTTCCACTGAACCAGAGACCGCTTCAAGTCCCGCCTTTGCTGGCAACGTGCCCATGCACAGCTTACCTCATCCGTCCCAAAATCCACACCCGGCTGCGCTCTCTGATAACGCAAGCATGATCACGCTAGCATCTAGTGGCTTCGCGCCTTCGATTCATGCCAACCAAAAGTAATTTCTCTCATCTTCTTTCTTTCCTCTTGCCTCCACTGACCATGTTTCTCTCCTCTATACAGCTTTCCGCCAGATGAAGATGCTTCCGTACGCGCCCTCGCACCTTCCAGGAGAGAGTCAACCGAATCTTTGTCCTCCAGATGGTCAGGTGCTGTCCTTAACGGTTCATTACGAACCACACCTGGTTTTTTTCTTGGGAGCGGTGGTGGGAGCGTTGGTGGACTAAAGAGTGAGGAAGAAGGTGAGAAGGAGATTAATGAATGAATTATTGGCTTTTTTTGTTCTTTCTCTCTCTCTCTCAAGTTTATTCCTACCCTATCATTATTTTTTTTTGTCTGGGATTGTGTTTTTCGGTTGTTGTTTTTTTCCCTCTCTCTCCCTTTGTTAAGTGTGTTTGGTCTTGCAATTTTTTTAAAAAATTCCTATTTTCTTCATGACAAGTGGTAGAAGGAGAGAAAGAGGGAGATAAAAGTGGGTCTCTATGAGTTTTGGGGGGTTTCTTATTCATGTACAGATAGTCTTTTGGATGTATGTTGGATTTTGATTTGATTTATGTGAATATATATATATATGTAGTTTCTCTATGCCAGACTAATTGGGTCAATGGAATGGAATCGCTCTAATCGTTGACGAACAAGACCAACGAAGACGCAGCCACAGAGCAAGTCATTTCCCCGCCTCTCGCCCAGAGGGAGTAATCATTCAAGTTGAGGTTTACGCAGTTTGGCTCTGGTCTCAGCTCTGTGAAATGCTCCAGCCAGGTCCAAACCACACTATGATACATTGGCGTGGATTTCCAAGCCATCTACTCCGAACAATCTCAGTCAATGTCATCAAGCAGAGTTAAGTTGAGGTATACACCCCGGGAGGTCCTCTGGTGGAGCCGGTGGTAAATGTAAGAGAGAAAGCGGGCCGGTTGGGCCAACATGACTTCGCACGTCAAAAGCACCCAACAGGGATAGATTGGTTGCACCCGAGGTTACGCCCAAGTGAAGTCAGTTCAGATTCCATGTTGACCGAGATTGGTGATGGGAAATTTTTTTCCTGTACTGCTCATTTAGGTTGTACTGTACCAAGGGAACAAGGGCCTGTGAATCACAGGCCGAATGGGTAAACTGATTAGTATTATTTCTGGGTGATGAGAATGAGGAGGCGATGGCACGGTTGACTGAGCGGAGCAGAGCAGGATGAGAAGATGTTGTGAGGGAAGTTGTAAAGAGGAGTTAAGGCGGAGTGATTTGATTTGATTTGATCAGGGATTGAATTAATAGTACAGACGGAAGAATAGCGAAATGGAAGTGGAACGAAGCTGGTTTCGCTTGAAAACGGGTCATCAAGATCAGGTTTATTTTTTTTATTTTTACCAGGTGTAGGTGAGTCTCATTGGTACATCTCGAAAAAACCTCTCTCAGGTACAGTAAAGTAAGATATGCTTGGTTTTAACAATCTTGAATGTGGCACTACCTGATTGGGGGGCACCTTGAAAAGAATGAAGGAGAAACTTAAAAGAGAGAGATTGGAGCAAATCAATGTATGGGAAAACATTATAAGCCCACTGGGCAATGTATGCTACGGGTTGAGCATGAAAAAAAAATGATGTAAAGAGGTATGGTCCCTTCTTTTTTTTTTTGGTTCATTTGGTTTTATGAGGATATGGACTCATTGACTTTTAGCCACTCACTTTGTCCTCCAGGGATTGGCAAACCCTTTGGTAGAGATTAATCCGACTCATCTCCAGGAAGACACTTAAGCTGAGTTCAAAGGCAGACGTCATTTGCAAAAATAATAATAATAATAATAATAAAAAATAAAAATAAAACTCGCAACCACCAAAAGTGTGCAGCCTCATATCGGTTCCTGATTAATGATCAGTCAAGCGAATCCCACTTTGACATTGCCTGCCCACGTATAACCCACAGCTATGACATTGTCGTAACTGCCAGGGCATACCCATTTGACCTGCCCACCAACTTATCGTGAGCCCAGAAAGGTACCACGGTGGTGAGACAGCAAGCGGGCAGTATGTACTGCGTGATATCCAACTACGTCAGTGCCACCTAAGAAGGCCTTCAATAACCCAGCACTTTTCTCCTTACTACAGCCTCCAACATCATACCAGCCTACATTCACTGCCAAGATATTTGTATTGGATGGGCCTATCCGATGTTCTATCACCCCGAGATATGTGATGCAGTGTCAGTAGGATTAGGTGCGATGGAATTACACTGCAATATGGTGTCAGAGCATTAGATACCGATAGTAATTCCATCGCACCTAATCCTACTGACACTCCATCGCATATCTTGGGGTGATAGAACATCGGATAGGCCCATCCAATACAAATATCTTGGCAGTGATTACGACTACACACCTCACCCACTGCCTAAGCCTTGTGTGACCGAATAGACCATACCAAGTTTAAAAGAGAAAGGAGTCACTTGGAACCGATTCTGTCAAGTGTAGGCTGCCTGCTCTACACTTGGTTGGGCTCTTTACACTTGATACAGGTAATGTGGGTTTATCAGGCAGTGTTTTCAGTGAGTTACATAGAAAAAAAAAAAAAAAAACATTTTTTTGGATTACATACAGATATATGTTTTTGGGTACAGTGACACAATTTTATGTGTTTACCACCTTGATGAACTTTTTACTCTTTGATTGGTAAAAGAGTTTTTAAGATCTCTCAAGAGTCTTGTTTTAGTCTGTAAATATATATATATATTCCTTTCCATGTGTTTTCTCAAATATGTTTCCCTCTATAGACTGTGCATGACACCCACAAGATGAAAATATTCCCCTCCCTAAGCATCACTCTGAGCTTACAGCTGAGGTGGGGGAAGGGGGGGGGGCATGGCCATGGTTACATTTTTTTTTTTTTTTTTTTTGTAATGAGCTTTTCAATAGTCTTTCTTTTATTTCAAAAAAGACTTCAGTCACCTATCTGCTGGGTCATCTAGTTTAAATTATTTGAAAGAAGCAAAGTAAAAACAGGTCACCTTATCCAAGAAATCAAGTCTTTAGGATGCAATAATATGGCAAAAACAGTATTCAACCCCAAGGCATAAGTACCTCCAGGAACATACCATGAAACTACATCTTACATTCTCAAGTAATGTACCATAGGGAGTTGGAAGCTGTTGTTGGAAAGGGAAAATCATCTTGATTTCAATGAGTCAAATGGCCTTGTCAAGAGGTCATTGGGGCTGTTTAAGTCCTTGGAAGCTCAAAAAATCTACAAGTGGTTTTAGGTTTACCTAATGCCTAATTGCATCTAAAAGATCTCAGTAGCCTGTGCATATGAACTTTGAGTCAAGAGCTCCCAAAAAGAAGATGGCAAAATTTATCAAAACCACAGTACTGTAGACTGATCTCCACTTTCCAAGTGTATAGCAAATTTATAGACTTGAGTTTTCAAGATGTAAATGAGCTTGCCACCATTTCTAGGGTCACTGAATTGTCCAAATTTTTGTGTGATATCATGTGGGTATGAAGTTTTGGTGAACAGTGAAGCTCTTGCTGCCTACCTCCTCTTATGGGAAACAGCTGGAGAGGGGTCATAAAATTTGTCTCTCTCATAAAGAACCTTTCCACAAACTGGGACTCATTGAGCACTCCTGTCAATCACTTTCTCTGCACTATGTCCTACATCAATCCAGTTACCATCTGTCAGCCCTAAGGCCTACCTTGTGGTTCCATATGCTGGCAAAAGCATGGTTACACATAGTAACCACATTTGATATGATTTTAAACATGTCAAATAGATGTACATATGCAATATAACAAGTTACAGATGACAAACATATGCAAGACACCGCCAAGAAAATTGCATCGCATATAGACATGCTATGTCACATAGCAGGCCAAGATGCGATGCAATAGGTCTATTTTCCAAGGTAGGGACCTTGAAAAATGGTCCATAGTATCACATGAAAGCATGCTATGTTACATAGCAAGCTTCCATGCGATGAAAATATGTTGGCAGTGAGAGTAACCAATCACACCTCAGGATCAGTGTCAGGGAGTGGCTTCTGTCAGGCCATTTCCTGGCTCCTCACTGACAAAGGGCATGCAAGACACTAAGGTCCACCAACCTGGATGGTGACATCCAGTTACTACCACCTGTAAACCTTTGCACTATTGATTAGATAACCTTTATGTAAGTATCATCAAAGGTGTGCTATTGGTTTTTTTAGGTAGTTGTGGCACAAGGTGAGAGGAGGGGGAAACCCCTGAGCAGGAGAGAGGGGGTGTATATACCTTTCAGGTTACCTCCTCCACACTCTCAGAGTATGGGCTGACTTGTGGTTCCAGCTCATGCTACTACAGGGCCATGTAGGCCAGTCTGTGGTTGGTTACTCTAATGACAAATTACAGGGCCTGTTATTTGGCTCCTGTCATAAGTATACTATTCTTATGACTCTTGAGACTGAGCCTGAGATGTGGTTCACTTGTTACACTTACTTATTACATATATAGTACAGATGTTACACTGCCAAGATATTTGTATCGGATGGGCCTATCCGATGTTCTATCACCCCAAGATATGCGATGCAGTGTCAGTAGGATTAGGTGCGATGGAATTACACTGCAATATGGTGTCGGAGCATTAGATACCAATAGTAATTCCATCGCACCTAATCCTACTGACACTGCATCGCATATCTTGGGGTGATAGAACATCGGATAGGCCCATCCGATACAAATATCTTGGCAGTGTTATGCTCTGTTTCTACATATGTCCATTACTTATTCCACATATTCCACATATTACACATGTAATTCACATGTTAAATTCTGTCTCTACATATGTACATGTCTGGTTTTAATCTTTAGGACTGTTACACAGTCCTCAGGGCTGACATTCAATATTAAGAGTCATAAGCTTGTATACTTATGACAAGGCAAATCCATTAGGCTTTGTAACTAGTAAAACAACCACAACTGGTCCCAGCATGACCAGAACCAATAGCTGAACCACAAAATCATTATTGTGGGGAACATGAGGGAGTAATAGGTATGTGAACCCTTCCTCCCTGAGCAAGAAATCTCCCTTTTCCCCTAACCTTTTACCACACAGCAAAACTGAAAACCACACAATTTAGAATCTTGTTATAGATGATCTGTTCAATAGTGTACTTTTAATTAAGTGGAAAGTAACAAGGACAGGCTAATAGCAGCCTTTCTCATTTTAAACTTCACCAGTTGTGGACTAGCTGAGAAGTAGAGATACAGCACTCAGACCAGAGGGATTTATAGGAATCAGACTCACCATAAAATGCTAATCTTGTACAGGGCACTCTATCCAAAGAGCTCTTCAAAAGGATCTACAAGGTAGCCTATTGAAAGGACCCTCCAGAAGATACTCCCCTGTTCTCAAACCCCCTTTTGAAAGATCATCATACTGAAGTCTGTACTTGTTTATTAGGGTACAGACTACCCTCGTTTACTCTTTTCACCTTGTTTAGTGAGGAGGAAGGTGTCAGAGAGTGGGGTTATATTACACACCAATACAGGTCTTATTGTAATATAACTTGCACTTCCAAGCCAATAAACAAGTCAATCAAGACTTACTTATCACTAGACTAGTTATTCTTGATGACTAGAGAGAGAAATTGGTGTCTGAGAGGATCTCAATGAGGAATGGGATTCAACAACCCTAGAGGTAAAAGACAACAGATTCTTCAGGCTAATGATTCTTAAGGAGTAATAGTGCTAAGGATAGTAGATAATAAATGATTGAAAATGATAGTGAATGATGTAATGGAAGAGCATGAGAGAGACAACTATTTAAAAAGAGGAACTGAAAGCAAGAGAGAGAAAACAAGACAGCTTAACCACAAGAGGGATATCTGATTCCAGCCAATTACAAATGAATAAATAATCAGAAAGATGAAGTAATGAGAATAGCAATCCACAACAAGTACCAATTACCAATGCTGTTATTTATAGAATGAAAGGCTATGACCCCTGGTCTGAGCTCCAGACCTTCTGTCTTCCATTCCACAAGATGGGGACAGTTGGTTTTGGATATTGGCAGCACTGTGTGTGACCAATACACATGCACCTTCCTAACTGGGCTCTTTCCACAAGATATCTCCTTTCATTCTCTTGACAGGCTTCAATGGATCAAGGTTTCATTTAACTGTACATGTGAGAATGAACCAATGAAAAGATAGATTGAACAATTTTTGATTTCCTATCATGAGGCTTTGAACCACATCATCTTTGGGCCTAATTAGGAGTGAAGTGCATTCATGATGAGCCTCATACCCATGGACTGTGCCGACACCCCTTTTGCCTTTATTTTGCTGCCACAGAATTTGATACCAATTTCCACAACTCCATCTTATTCACTCACCACAGTTGACTTATTCCACTCCCTGATCAAGAATTGAAGCTGTGTGCTCTTTCCCAGAGGAACATACTGTCAGCCCTGAGGACTGCTCAGCAGTCCCACAGCCTGTCAAACACCAATTACAAAGAGTGCTTTGATAGTACACATGCAAACACAAGTGTAACATAAAGATTACATACATTACTAACAAGAGTACAAATGTAACCACAGACCTGAGGAAGACTCAGTAGTCCCACAAACTGTCAAATTACTAATTACACATAGTACTGTAAGGGTACATGTGTGAATATCAGTGTAACATATGATTACTGTAAGTGTCTGAGAACAGGGGATCCTATGCCTGATATATGTATGGGTGGGTGAGTTATTGAGGTTCTGTTCTCAACTCTTGCCCTGAATAGTGTGCTAACCTGATATATGTATGGGTGGGTGAGTTATTGAGGTTCTGTTCTCAACTCTTGCCCTGAATAGTGTGCTAACCTAAATATAGGTTGGGTGCGTGAGAAAATGGACAATAGTGAGTGAGATACACTCTTGATCTGTGAGGTTGAGAGAAAAAGGTCTCTTTTCGCAGATGATATTTCATAAGTGTTGAAGAAAGGAGGTAAGCACCTGATATATGTATGGATGGGTGAGTTATTGAGGTTCTGTTCTCAACTCTTGCCCTGAATAGTGTGCTAACCTAGAGAAATGACGAGAACATAAGGAAAGAGATAAAGTTTGAAGAGTGTTAGACATGAGTGAGAAGGCATCAGGTTTGTTTGGAGTCTGGATAGTGTGCTAACCTAAATATAGGTTGGGTGCGTGAGAAAATGGACAATAGTGAGTGAGATACACTCTTGATCTGTGAGGTTGAGAGAAAAACTTTAGCACATAAACAAAATAATAGTTCACATTTGGAAAATACATTTGGTCAGACTTCTTGGATTGAAATAGAGAGAAAAAAGGTGAAATTAGGGAAATGGGGGGTTTACTCACGGTCTCTTTTCGCAGATGGGGAAAAGAGACCCTGAGTGAGGTTTGTCGTGGAAGGGATATATTTAGCCTTGTTTTGTTTACAAGGATATAAATCTATATGCTTTTAATTATGTGTGTGTGTCGATGGGACTGGTACACCAACAATTACATATAGCACTAACAAAAGTGCATATGTAATCATAATAGTGAAACAACATCAAACACATGTACCAACAGGTAATGACAGTGCAGGCTCAGTATCAGGAGCCTTCAGTATGTACTTACAAGGGGATGCAATACACAACACTGTAATAAGTACTCAACCACAAGTTGGCCAAGAGTTGCCATGAAAAGCCAAGCAACTACAAGTTGGCCTAGAGTTGCCAGGGCAACCCAAGAAACCACAAGTTGACCAAGGGTTGACAAACCAAGCAACCATAAGTAGGCCATTAGCCTAATAGTGAGGGACAGGCCTGAGAATGAGATATATAAACTCTCCCCTCAGGCCCATAGTTGGTTCATTCCCCCAACCTTTTACCACACACCTGAACAGCACAATAAGCACACCATTGAGGATACTTTTTAACTATGTCATCTGCTCAATAGTGCCTAGTGCTGTAGGTGTAGTATAAGGGGTTCACCCATAGGCTGGCAGACCTTGCTTCTAGACACCCTTTTCTGTGAGGACTCACAAGGGTTAGAGCTAAATACCACCCAAGCAGGAAAAGAGAACCCTGGCTTGTAAAAGAAGGATCAGAGTGGGGTGTTACTAGTGCTTAACTGTAACTCTGAATCCCTGAAAAGTAATAACCAACTCCCAGACCCAGTCCTCCCAAAATCCTCAACCTTGAGGTTGACTAGCTGCAATCAGTACTTGTGGAATTCCCAGTACTACTGGCAATTATTTTTAGACAAGGGCATCCCAGAACCCTTGCCCCAACAGCATCTCCAAATATGTAGCCTTCCAGAACTACCCCTAACCTCAAGGCAGCCAAGTAAAGGCTTTTCCCAGTAAGAACCAAGTTCTTGACTCTTCCTTCCTTGAATTCTAACCAGGAGGTAGCCTTACAGAAGCCACCTCCTGACTCATACTCACTGGTATGTGTTCCATTTTTGTCATCTGAAGGTTTTGGATTGTAGAATGTCACAATGATGATAGACCACATTTTCTTTGAACTTTGTGTAGGTCTAACCATACTTTCTATAGCCTCAACAAGTTTACCATTCAGCAAATCCTCCACCCTTCATAGAGTTATTGGACTGCACCAACTTTTCCTATTCAATGTGGTTGGCTAATGTGCTCTTGTCTGTCAAGCTTTCAACTTTTATGCAAGTGATCCAACATGTGGCTGGGACGATAGCTACCAAAACCTTATTTTTGAAGGGAGCTCAATCCATCTCCAATCATGTAATTTTTGTATGATGCAGATTTCTCTTCAACCCAGGTCAACATTTTAAGAGTCACGGCCCAAAATGCTACCAAATTGAGAACACTGTTGGTCAATCTTGAATCCAATGCCAAAATTCTTGATTTCACAGGGATTTTCAATTTGAAAAAAAATGGATGGCCAAGATTCCCACAGCTTGCTCCTGGTTTCTGACTTTACTGCAAGTCTTGATTCTAGGTCTTCCTATAGCTTTCTCCCCCCCTTACAACATTATTAAATCAGATGTAAGCTAAAGATCACTTGAACAGAAACTCTCCCATTATCAGTCCTTTTCTTCATCCAACTGAGACAGTTGTTGCTCTTCACTGACTGTTCTACTCTCTTTTGAATATCCATATCCACATTCATATTTCTCTCATGCTTCTTTCTTCCTTTTTTGGCTCAGTCTCAGATATGGAGACTTCAGTTGTGAATAGTTAGACATATTCCTCAAGGAATGATACTGAAATGGACAGCTCAACTGTGCCTTTCCTACTCACTATGTTCTTTTTATTTACAGTTCCTCCCAAAGTTTCTCATCATGTCCTACACTAAAGATACCTCAGTCACACAAGCCTGTCTCACCTTTCAAGATTAAAGGTGACTTACACCCTATAGCAAAATTGATCTCAGCCATATGTTGTTCCTGTTTAAGACTCACACTTCTACTGTAACCAAAACCAAAGCTTTGCCAAACCCACAGTCTCACCTTTTTTTCCGGGCTGAGGAAAGGAATACAGTAACACTACCAAAGTGATTTGTGACTTGGCAGGCTGGATTAAGAGGAAATTACTGTTATTTTGACTACATCTCACCAAATGCTTATAACCAAGGATTCATTTAATCATTTACACTGCCAAGATATTTGTATCGGATGGGCCTATCCAATGTTCTATCACCCCAAGATATGCGATGCAGTGTCAGTAGGATTAGGTGCGATGGAATTACACTGCAATATGGTGTCAGAGCATTAGATACCGATAGTAATTCCATCGCACCTAATCCTACTGACACTGCATCGCATATCTCGGGGTGATAGAACATCGGATAGGCCCATCCGATACAAATATCTTGGCAGTGTTATCTTTTGACCCTCTCTGTGCACATAATATGGACCAAAAAAAATCCTAGCAATTTATGCATTGATCTATGCTGAAATTGTGCTACTCATCAAACTTATATAATCCAATGGCAATAGGTGAAAAGAGGAATAGGAAATGAGGTGGTTAAACAAAGACAATAGAATTTGGCCAACTTCCTGTTCTGAAAACAAGCCACTAATTTTCCTTGAAATCAGCAACGCATTTTAAATGAAAAATATTAAGAAAAAAAATGATTAAATGGTAAATTCTCAACAATTATGTACTCACTTCATCCAAAATCCACTGCAACAGACAAAGAAGCTACCATACACTCACAGACCAGCAAAAGAGATAAATGCCTTAGCCTGGATGGAGCAATTTATTATTGTGTTATAATTATGTCCATTCAACAATCCCTCACATGATAGTAAATAATGCTGTTCTATAGCACAGATGGAGGAAAAGAGATTTGATGCTCAGTCATAAGCATGACAAAAACTTCAGCATTTTCACTGAGGAGAAGAGAATTTTTCTTACTTGGCAATGATACCCCAGCTGAGTCATTAAGGTTTGGTATAAAACCCTTTATGACTCTTCAGGGGAATTGGGGACTTGTCATATTTCTTTCAATCTGGCCAAAAGTCAATGACTGTTTGCAAATGGTCTGCTCAAACACTCAACCATTCACACCACTGCCAATAGAAACTACTAAGACATGGTTCTTCTAGAAATCCTAGGACAAGCTTGTCCTAGATGTCTTTGTTGGCAGTACACATGGTCTTAGGCCCACCATCAGATTGACAACTCAGGTTGCCATATTCAAGACCAGCCTGTGCCAATTTTTGGCCATCAATGTCCTCTGTCAACTTCAAGCCGAGTGCGGGCTGTTTGAGAGTCGACAGGAATGGTGGGTGGAAGGACAAGCACGAGGTCTAGATGAGGGAGATGTAGGGGAGGGTAGACTGTTGAGGATGAAGTTTCAAGATGACAGATGGTGGATTGCGTTGAGTGGTGATGGTATAATGTGGGAATGCTAGTCAAAATTAACAGACTAGTTACTTATGTACTTAATGTGATTCTGACACTGATGATCAGAATGGAACCGTGGTCTTTAATCCCTTTTGCGTCTAGAATAGTCAAAGTGGCCAATTTGATATTTCGTAGGCACGCTTGGCTAAGTGATCAAATGGGCCACATCATGGGCTTTGAGTACATATTTTGGGGTCGTAAGAGGTGGAAAATGCAACCTAAGGTAGGGCCTAAGGTACTAAAATCACGCTAATGGCGTACTAAAAGCCGTGTTTTGCACTTTTACACATTTGTGCATGATGCCACCAAGCCTTCCTGTGAATTTTTTACTGCCTAAATTTATCTGGAGATGCTTTCACAAAGAGGGTCTATAGAACTTACTTTCACTTTCTCAATTTACATTTTTTATTTATTTTTTTTTGTCTTCAGCAGTTTGTTTGACTTGACCATCCTTCTTAGCTGACCCTGTGGAAGAGTAGAAGACCTCAAGTGAGCTCTTACATTTGATTATCAGGTCAGAACCTTGTACATGAAACCTCTTTAAATGTAACTTTATCAAACTTCCACGCTGATATTCCGACCCAAGCGAAGCCTTTTAGTTGAAAAGCTACCAAAACTATTTAGTCCTCAAAGATCTGCTGCTCATAATCAATCCCAACCAACGCCTTTCCATCAGCGCCATGGTCCAGACAGGTTCCATTGTGCTAGCCTGCACTGCCATCCTCTCCGGTCTCTTTCGAGCGTTTGTGAAGCCACGAATTGATGAGACAGGTTGGTCATCATATCCTCGATCGCTTCTATACATCATTCTCAGTCATGCTTTCACATCTTGACAGGTTACTTTAGAAAAGTTCACAACTTCAACAATGAACATTGCAAGCCGATCGAGGGACTTGAGGCTTGTGAGGACATTTATATTCATCAACCGTCCGGATTGGCCTATCTAGCATGTAGCCGAGTCGCCGATCGAGTCCATTGGATACCAGCACTCTTGAAACTAAAGTTGAGTAACTGACTGAACTTGAATTATTTGCGATTTTGTATTTTTTTTATCAATTTATCCTAACATTCACCATCATCATTCAGTCGAGCAGGTATCCCCTTTCCATCATTAGATCATGTTTCAATCCTTGATCTAGAAACTCAACATCATCGCAAAATTAGCCTCCTCAACCTTCCCACTCACATCAAACGTACTGGCTTGCATACCCATGGTCTCGACCTCTACGTCGAAGAACCAACAGAGTCAGAATTCATTCCTGATGAGCAAGTCTTACTCTCCTCCTCACCTTCATCTGAGAAGCGTGCCACACTCTACCTCATCAACCACAATCCACCAGAGTCGATCGCTGATGCACCAGTCACCGGTGCAGATAGCGTGATCGAGGTATTTGAGACATCCGTGGGTAGCTCAGAGGCCATCTACCGTACCACTATTCGTCACCCACTCATTCATACCCCCAACAACCTCGTCGCTACTGGCCCTAACTCATTTTATGTCACCAATGATCATCGAGTCAAGACAAGTTGGGTGAGCCAAACGGAAATCAATTGAATCCTGATTCAAGTTTATGTAATTGGGCAACTAATTTATTTATTTTCTTTTATTTTTCGGTTTTTTTGTATAGACTCGGAAGCTTGAAGTAAGTGGGATAATAGGATGAAGCTGATACGATGAGTATAACAAGCAAAGGTTTGAACCCTTTTTTTTTCGTGACCCTCAGCCCATCATCCTAGACCGTGACGTAAGCAGACCATGTGACTTTACAGTGTGAAAAGATTGGTGAACTAACAGTCTTTTTTTTTTTTTTGGTAAATCGGATTTACTTGGAGTAGGTGAACAGTATTGTCCATTGTACATTCACTGACAATTCGGAGACGCCCAATTGCATCGTTGCAGCCGAGGGGCACCCACATCCAAACGGGATAGCCAAGGTCAGGAGGGCTTAGGTACGATTTGATCTTCAGAGAAAAAAACGGCTGATAATGATGATGTTGATGTGAAGGGTCCCGGAAGCTCAATTTATCTCGCCACCACTTTCGAACCTCACCTTTATGTTTACGAGACTCAAGCAGACCATAGTCTAGTTCTCACGGATGAATTAAAGGTACTTTAAAGTTCATCTATCACATTCATACTCATATCTATTACTGAACGGAAACTGTTTTGTTCGAATAGCTCCCAAGGATGGCCGATAATATTTTTGTATCCCCATCAGGTTCCATTTATCTTGCTACAATACCTAAAGTTTTATCATTTGTCAAAGCTATCGAGAAGCCCAATGAATTTCACTCACCAAGTGAAGTTTGGAGAATCTCAAATAGTACAGGTCCTGACGCCTTCTATGGAGGAAGATTGGCCGTTGAGAAGGTGATTCTTTTTGGCTGCATGCTTTTTTTTCTTCGTAAAATATTGTACAACACCTTACATATGTTGAACTTTCTTTTTTTCGAATAGATCTTGGGTGATGATGGTAAAGTGATTAGTGGAATAACAGCTGTTGGAGTTCATGGTACAAAGATTTTCTTGACAGGTTTGTTACTTCTTTCTTTTTGGTTTAAGAAAAAAAATGTTCACTGATCCTTTTTTTTTGGGGGGGGGGGGGGG
>MU167255.1:66770-80103 GCA_015951145.1 Cronartium quercuum f. sp. fusiforme G11 | reverse complement strand
GGGGGGGGGGGGGGGGGGGGGGGGGCAATACTACTAAGAGAGTTGTTGAAGAAGTCTGACTGCTTTAGAACATCTGATAGGATATATGGTGATATGTGAGTAACAACAATTTGGACACCTCTGCTCTCTATAGTGGAACTGACCTGTTATGTGGGTTCAGCAGAATGAGTGAGAGAGAGCAATAGTGAGGTGGAGTGAGTTGAAGTGAGAAATATGATCTAAGGAATGATTTGGTAAGATGGCATGGAATATAATGTCAGGTCAGGTATAATGGTGTCTGAGGGAGGTGAGGGTACGTACTTCTCTTTCCAAAGATGGGGAAAGAGAAGTAGATTGTTCAGACTGTCCACTATTTATTGCTCATCATCAGTTCTACTTGATCATACCTCTTCATGTGTCCTTGTGTCTCTCCCTCTTCTCCTTCATGTTTTACCCGGTACACTTCTCTTTATTCCTCCACCTTTTCTTACGCCACCTGTAATCTCTTTGTACTTTCCTCTTTCTCTTTCATTTCTCTCTCTTCTTATTGTTTATCCATTGATTGAACACCCACAGTTGTCTATTTGGGTCTCAAGTACCCTTCACTCCCACACCTTTCTCAGGTAGGTCACCTGACAGAAGCTACCCTCGAAAGGCCAGTAGTTATGTAACCCTGTTCTACTGACTACATTCAGAGATTTTCTCTTCATAGGTCAATCTTAATCATACCTTAAAAAACCATCTGGATGTTCCATCATCACTGACCTCCACAAGCCCTGATATCACTCATAACATTCCTCAAGTATGTAACATAGCATGCCTACATGCAAAATTATGGACCAATCTCCAAAGCTCCTGCCTTAGGGACTTGGCCTGTTTTATTGCATCTAAAACATGCCTCCAAAAACATGCCTCCATGCAATGCAAAGATGTCAATGATGAATGGTTTAATGCATATTTGTAAAAAAAAAAAAAAAAAAAATTAAAATGTATTGTACAATAATCCACACTCTCTTATATATACAAAAGGAACAATTGTCATGATTTTTTATTTTATTTTTAACCTTATCATTGATCAAGTCCTGCTTCTTGAATCAAGCTTTGTACAGTATACTACAGCCAACATCAATTTTTTCCACACTCTAACAGTTGGTGTTATATTTGAAGTTGATACCAAACGAACATTTATGTTCCCAATATTAAAGAACTCCTCAATGAAGGTACCACTGCATTAGATTATAAGAAAAAAAAATCCACATTTCTGATGTCTAATATCAGGAAGGATAATTTCCACATCATGTTGATTTTAGGCTTCTAGATACTGTGATTGCTTTCATTTGAGTTGCAATACGCATCTGGACCTAAGTGGGTCAAGCTCAGGTCTACAGTGGAAATATAAATTTGAGCTGTGCCGACAATGTTCCGAGTATAACAAGCCATGCAAGATCTGAGGACTGAGTTGATCGGAGAGCCATAATGATATGGCGTGTGATGACTGCGCGGTACATAGCAAATGTTCAGTGCTGCGCTCGATCTAATAGAGGTGTCGGGGTCAACCTCGGTCCCGACCCGTCTTTTCGTTCAATCGGATCTGGATTTGGTCATCAGCACCTTCACACCGAGAATTCCATTAACCACCACACCTAGCTTACGTTCCTCTCTTAGTCCACCTCACCAAAAAACCACATTCTCTCAAAGCCCACACAGTCTATGGCCAACCTTACAGAAAATCCGGATCTGGAACCACCGGCTCTGGAGGACGACGTTCCAGAGGAGGACGAGGAGGTGGTTCAGAAAGTGCTAGAGGATAGTAGTGAGGAAGAAGAAGAAGGCAGCGAGGAAGAGCGCGCTGTACGAGAAGGTTGATCGAAGCTTTACATTAGTCACTTTGACTCGGTCTCCGTTCATCTATGGGCACATGCACTGATTGATCGCGCGTCTGTTGGTTGACTTGCTAGGTTTCATTGCGGACGAGGAAGAGGAGGATGAGGAAGATGACTATTCTTCGAGGAAACGAAAGCGCAAAGAGAGGCGAAGACAAAAACACAAGGAACGTAAGAAGCATCGATCAGGTGCGCGTCTTTTTTCTCGTTGGTGCCTGTCTTGTATGAGATGGTCTGCTCCGCTGGCTTATTGGTCAAGCTTTTACTTATCCGACTCATACTTTGTAGCTGCTATCGAACCTGATGATGAAGACGAAGGCTTGGACGAAGATGATCTAGAGTTGTTGGCTGAGAACACGGGTACCACCCAACAGCGCAAGGCAAAGGTAATTGTGATGTTTGAATTAGTACTTATGTTGAGCTAATTCCTAATGCAATTTGGGCCTTTGTTTTCCTCAGCGACGTCTTCGTCGTGCAGGTTCAGTGGCTTCGGATGATATTGACATCGATCACGATGATGCTTTGCACCGTATATTTGACGACGATGACGAGGCGCCAGCATTCCGACGTCGCGACGGACTTGGAGTAGACGATGAATTAGATGATTTCATTGAAGAAGATGAGTTTCCAGAAGATGAACCACAGGCTGTGAAAAGGTCTGCCAAACGTAAAGGCAAAACCACTCCTGCTCGCGCAGACCCAGGCAGACAGAAACAGGCCGGACGGGTCATGGGCGCCTTAGCTCCTGACGTCTCTGGTATCAGCCCAGACGCATGGGATGAGGTATTAGAGGTGTTTGGGAACGGTGACGATTTTGCATGGGCTCTCGAGATGGACGATGTCGATGATGTAGGCGGTGACGGCGACCACGCGTATCAAGACGCCGATGGTGGTCTGCTTAAATCAACGGCTGTTCAGCTCAAGGATATCTTTGAACCTAGTCAAATCAAAGATCGTATGTTGACTGAGGCTGATGAAGCTATCCGCCTGCTCGACATCCCCGAGCGCACTCAATTGGCCTCTACAAGCTTAGCAAATGCGACTTCCACCGAACCGCTTTTGACTTCCGAAGAGCTCGACCGTGCGGCCGAGTGGGTCTCGCAACGAATCTCAGATCGATGTAGTGAAACGTTCCTACACAAAGACCGACACGGGTTCTTCCCTGTTTTAAAAGAACC
This sequence comes from Cronartium quercuum f. sp. fusiforme G11, assembly GCA_015951145.1. Lineage (NCBI taxonomy): Eukaryota > Fungi > Basidiomycota > Pucciniomycetes > Pucciniales > Coleosporiaceae > Cronartium > Cronartium quercuum. The sequence goes on along the minus strand of MU167255.1, from coordinate 77,063 downwards.
ATTCATAGTGTCTGTGAAAGACGTTTTGGAGTTTTTCCTCACCAAGTACCTCGAAGTTCCATTTGTTTTTATGAATCGAAAAGATTACATCACCCATCACACTGTAGACGCCGATGGAGAACATACCAACGTCCAATTTCTCACTCGAGATGAACTATGGAAAGTCCACACTCTCTCACTCAAATACGTCGCGCTGTTAGATCGTAAGAAAGGTTTGAGAAGACTGTTTGACAAACTCGATGCCGAGGATGATTACTTTGAAGAATGCTACGGTCGTATTCAAAGCGTCGAAGAAGTGTCCGATCTCATGCAGTGGCTCACGCTAAAATATGGCTCGCGTCTCCGCGAAGCGCAAGCTGATGTTCGCGAGGATGCCGACGCCGATGCACTGGCGGCAGATCTGACTGCTGAAGGTCTTCGAAGGTCCAGTGGAGGAGATCTGGCTAAGACGGTCCGGTACAAGAAAGCTTCCCGGGAGAGTCGATACGAAAGAGCAAAAGGTAGCGTTGTTAGTAAATTGGCTACCGAGTTGGGTATCTCTTCCCGGGATCTGTCGGCGGATTTTTTGGCTCGAAACAAGCAGCATTTCACCGATGACCCTCATTTGGCACCTGAGATTTATGCTGAAGAGTTCGCCGAACCGCAAACCGAATTTGACGATGCGCGAAAAGCACTAGAAGGTTGATTTTTCTCATTTGGAGATCTCATGATCTATCGAACTGACTGATTTACTTCCCTAGCTGCAAAGTTGATTGTCAGCACCGATATTGGACGTGATCCGCTGCTGAAGAAGCACGTAAGACAGCTGTTCCAAGATCACGGCGTGGTGACGGTGGCGCCTTCTGAAGCGGGAATGACCAAAATTACTGAGCTTCATCCATACTATGTGAGCAAAGCTGTTGACGCCGATCAAACTCGGCTTTGATAATCTAACGCAGTTTTTTTTATGTGCAAAGGCTTTCAAATATTTGAGCCAAAAGCCGTTCTCCGCTTTGAGACAGTCCTCTCAGTACCTTCAGATCATGGCTGCCGAGCAGGAGCTACTCGTTAGCGTACAAGTCCACCTCAGTCCCAAGACCGACGAAAATTTCAAGAGAGAAATGATAGAAACATACAAATCGGATTTCACCAGTGAACTTGCAACGAGTTGGAATGAACTGAGAGAGGAAGTTTTGCTCCATGCTATTGAGCATATGCTGCTACCCGACGCGGCCAGGTGGGCGAAGAATTATCTCAAGGATGAGGCCGAAGAATTCGTAGCTCAGCGGTGCGCAGAAGAGCTTGAAGAGGTGCGCACAATCAGTTCTGGTTTAACCTGACATTCCGCTTGTCAAAGAGCACACTCTAGTTTTCAACTTATTTGATCATCCTATTTTATAGCGCATTGATGTCGCCCCTTACAAACCGACTCATCTTTTCGATGGTGAAGTCCCGTCGGTTGTTGCCATCTCTAATGGAGCGGGAGATCCTCGCCGAGACTCTACCTTCGTGATCTACTTGGATGAAGCCGGACGTTTCCGAGATCATATGAAACTCGATAACCTACGTGACCAAACCCCGCGACAAGATTTATCGGACTTCTTACAGAAACGAACCCCGGACGTGATCGTGGTCGGCGGATTCAGCGCTTCTACTCATAGGCTACTAGCCGACGTAAAAGCGGTTGCTACAGAACTGACCGAAAAGTTGAAGAGCGAGTTGCGCTCCTCAGGCGAAGACTTTACTGAAGAAGCTGCCAATAAAATTGACTTTCCTGTCATAGTAGCTAGAGATGATACCGCAAGATTGTGTCAGCAAACTAAAGTAGGGGAAGATGACTTTGGTCGCTTACCACCTATAGGTCGATATTGCATTGCTCTAGCAAGATACGTTCAGAGTCCACTGAATGAGTACGCGGCTGCTGGATCAGACATAACTGCGATCACTTTTCATCCCGATCAACAGTTTTTGCCGAAGGAAACGCTCCAGGTCTACCTCGAACGCGCCTTAGTAAATATTGTCAACTCTGTGGGCGTGGACATCAATCGTGCTGTCAACGATCATTATTATCAACATTTACTTCAATACGTCTGTGGTTTGGGGCCTCGGAAAGCGCAAAAGTTAATCAAGATGATTAACTCCAAATCTAGCGTCGTAAGTCGTGCTTGAATGCCTATTGACACATGGAAGTCTACCGAGGACTAAAGTCTTGAGCTGTTTTTTTTTTCGTGTTCAGGAAGGGACACTCATATTACGGAATGAACTCATCACCCATAACTTGGTGACAAAAAACATATTTTACAACTGCGCTGGTTTTCTTCGAATTAGGCAAAATGATCTTCGTACCAATAGAGAGATTGATCCTGATATTCTCGACGATACTCGAATACATCCCGAGGATTACTATGTGGCTTGCAAAATGGCTGCCGATGCACAGGAATTGGATGAAGAAGACTTCGCCGAGCAGCCAGCATCGCAAGTTGTCAGTGACTTACTGGCGGCGGATGGCGGGAGTGGTGCTCAGAAATTGGATGATCTCAACCTGGACGACTTTGCTGACGAGCTGTTCAGATTGCTGGGCGTGCGCAAGCGACTGACGCTGTACCAAATCCGCACCGAGTTACAAAACCCGTATGCCGAGAAACGTGCAACATTCGATGCGCTGACGCCCGAGCAGATGTTCGACTTATGGACGGGTGAAAACGAAGCCACCCTATCAAAGGGCACAGTAATACCTGTGAAGATCACCAAGTCTCGTGACCGGGGCTTGTCAGTCAGGTTGGATTCGGGCATTGAGGGTTTCATCGAGCAACGATACATGATCGAAGAAGGCACACCTGATATGAGCAAGTTTCCTGTGGGTTCGACGATCCAAGCGTTGGTGATGGAGATTCACAAGGATCGGTTCCTGGTCGAGCTTAACTCTCAACCGACGGCTGTTTCAGCTGCCGCAAGTTATCAGAAGAAAGTGAAAACTGACCAATACTTTGACGAGATCCAAATGCAAATGGATAAAGATCGTCTAGAAGCGAAGAAAAAGACGGGCAGCCGACGAACCCAACGAGTGATCAAGCACCCCAACTTTCACAATTTCAATGCAGGTCAAGCTGAGCAACACCTCGCCAATCAGCAAAGAGGCGATTGTGTGATCAGACCAAGCTCAAAAGGAACGGATCATCTTGCTGTGACATGGAAAGTTGATACTGGAGTATACCAGCACATCGGTCTGTTTAGGGTTTTAATTAGCATATGTTTGGCTGCCATATTGCTTACGATTTTTTTTTTCTCAATGAAACAGATGTTCTCGAACTAGACAAACAAAACGAGTTCTCTTTGGGTCGGATTTTAAAGATCGGAGGTCGATTCTCCTACTCAGATTTGGATGAGTTGATTGTCTCCCACGTGCGGGCTATGGCCCGGAAAGTGGAGGAGATGATTAATCACGAAAAATACAAAGGGACACCTGAGGAAATGAGTATGTCATCAGATCACCTATCAATGACGAAAAAGAGACACTCTTAATTTGATCCCGAATTTTTGTTGCTCGCGTTTCCTCGTCAGCAAGTTACCTTAACACGTATCTTATGGCTAACCCGGATAGGTCGGTATACGCATTTTCCATCGATAAGGATACCCCAGGCTGCTTCTTTGTCGGGTTCAAAGCAGACAAGAATTCGCCTACGCAGAAGTGGGTGAGTTGATTTCCGAGTTATTTTTTATCATAGGCGAATAAAACTAAAGTTGGAATGGGGCCGTTGATTAATATAAAGACAGTCAAAGTGTCTCCGGGTGCCTACGAGCTACACGGAACTCCCTCAGGTGATATGCTATCGCTCTGTAATGCGTTCAAGGTATGAGTCCATTTCTTACTGATGTACATAATCTCAGCTGACTTTGAATTATTACCTTTCGACTTCTTCAAGACTCAATATACAGCCCGATCCGCAGCCCCAGGGGGGCAAAGTCGGACCGATGCGTATGGCCGGCAGACACCGATGTTACAACCCAATGGTCGGACACCAATGAACGGTGGGCGGACACCAATGGCTGGCGGTCGGACACCAATGGCCGGCGGTCGGACGCCTATGCTAGGAAGTCGAACCCCTCTTGGCACACCTCGCTACACCGGGACCGGCACGACTCCTCAATACCCTCCCCCTCCGCCTGCAGGTCAAGCGTATTCAACTGCACGATATTCAGGAGGCATGACGCCTGCGCCTCCTCAACCTCTCCCACAAGGTAAAACCTTGTTTTCTCGTCCTAGTCAGGTTTTGGTTGGCGCTCAAGAAGTTGACAGTGTTTCAATGATTCAGCTTGGCCCGGAAGTACAATGAATGTGGCTTATCCACCGCCCGCTGTGCCTCAGAGAGTTGCCCCACCCCATCCCAATAACCAAAACTACCCGCGATATCCTGGGCCTCCTCAGCCACCCATGGCGCAGCCGCATCCACCACAGCAAGGTGAGTTATGATTCTATGAGAAATCTATCGCAGACCATTATCTGATGAACATGATGGCGTCGTGATTCAAAGCTTGGGGAGCCCCTCAGGCCGCGCGTCCACCTTACACGTAAATACTCCTGTGAAGCGTCTAAGTTGGTTTCACCTATTCAAATTTGCCACTTTTCGAAAGTAGTAAGTGAAGTATGAACAATTCTGGTTAGGTGCTCAAAGTTATTAGATAGTAGCTCGTGATGAAAGACATGTACAAATGTATACCTTTTTTTTTCATCTCTTTTTTATTCCAAAGGGTAGTGGTATTTTGCTAATTGGATAGGCTTCTAAAGATCTGTTGTGTTTCCTTTGTAGCACAACAGAGGCAAATACACGGAATTTGTGTGTTTCCGGATGACTGATGCATAAGTCAATTTGGCTCCATTTGTTGTAGTTGCAAAAGATTGATAAGGCATCCGGATTCATAGATGAGCCTTCAAGTTCCACATTGCTTTGTTACTTATTTTTGTTAAACTCGGATGTAGCCGTATGGCCCTAAAACTTGATTATTCATGAGGTTTCGCTCAAGTACACACCGTTGACCTTTGCCACACTCCCTTCACCTCCCTCCGACTTCTCCCAATCCAAGGTCTTTCATCAAGTAACACGCCCCCCCCCCCTCTCTCTCTCGTTGGAGTGGTCCGATCAAGGGCCTTCATGAATGGTGTAGCGGGTCACTGAAATTAGATATCATATAACAGTGTGGGTCGCTCAACCATCCTATCTGACAGTCCATAAGAAACAGGTTGTTCTCCAAGAAACCAAAGAAACGTCACATTGCGAGCACGTATACGGCTTGCGCTTCTTCTTTGGAAGCATGCTCCTAAAGCCCGATGGATTGGCCTTGGTGCTGCATTTGGTGCGTTTGGGGCCGCGGGGTCGTCCGCGATTGTTGCGCTTAACAACAGCATTGAACAGTGAGACCAGTGCGTATTCGGACAAGCTAATCATCTAAACCTCCTCGACTATCTGTAAATTAACACCAAAAATGTATCAGATCTACACGGTGGTCTTTTTAGATGGAACACACTGCCAACAAAAACTACTAGGACAAGGTTGTTCTCGAACTTCTAGGACAAGATTTGTTCTATATGTTCCTTGTCTACAAAAGGAAAAACTAGGACAAAGCTTGTCGGGGGAAATCTAGGACAAAGCTTGTCGGAGGAAATCTAGGACAAGCTCGTCCTAGATGTCTATATTGACAGTGTAAGAGGTAAAACTATCACCTGGCATGCTCAGAAGCTCGTCAAATTTGGCCTTGGTAATCTTTTGAAGGGTCTCGAAAATGTCGGCAATAGCTTCTAGGTTGAGGTGTCATTGCTTGTGAAAAGTAATGGGTGATAGAAAGTTGATCTGGTCGCGGATCCCTGCCAGCTGATGTACAGGAGAAACTACTCAAGCAAGTTCCAAGAGATAGTTCAATTACTAGTCCCTTGCTTTGAAAGGGTGAAATTTAGTCTTTCATCCTTGAGGGTCTCCCAATAAAGAGATAACCTCAGTAATGTCCTAGTTGGAGCAACAATTAACAATCTGCCTTTGGTTATAAGATTTGTTGACTCTAACAATTAAACCCTCTTATTAGAGGTCAGTTAACTGTAGTCTACACTTGAGGGTATTAGTGTAGACTTTTATCAGTAAGTTGATTCTTGGTAGACTCCTTACTGGCTCTTCTCCATTAATTATAGTCAGGAGGTTAGCCTCAAAGAAACTCACCCCTGACAGATATTACAATTTGATTGTGCACCACATTTTTAAAACATAAACCTTGCACAACAAAAACCTCCCAAAAAAGCAGGGTAGGTGTCCAAGATGCACAAAGAGGAAATCGGCATTTTATTTGTCATTGACAATACCAACTCAATCTGAAAAGTTTGAAAAAAAAAAAAAAAACTCAGCACTTTAACCACACTGAAAAACCTACTCTAATTTTTGCTCATTGTTGGTTTTTTCTCCTTGCAGTGTAATCAAGCTTATGTATCAGCAACTAGACAAAAAAGCAGAGACAGACTAAATCCATTCATCTACAATACCACAAATTGCTGAGAGGGTATGCTTGTAAATGAGTTTGAGTGTTGATTGAATTGCAACATCAATACACTGTGGACAATCAGTGATTCCTTACTTCAATGCACACCAGAAAAATACAAGAGACAAACTTAATGAAAAATGTTCTGCAAGACCTATGAAATGATCAAGAAAGCAAACTGGTGAGGAACTAAATTATGCTAATCCCCAGCTCCTTGGAGAGAGTAATAAAGAGTAATAAAAACAATCATGAGCATATGTTGGTACTCTATGATTTAAGTAATCACTTGAATTGGTGGATGTTACTACTGAACTTTGGTGGTTTTATCTTCTCTAGGAAAAGCTAGCAGTTAGTTGTGTTTGTTTCATTATTCATCATCTCATCCTTTGCACTGTGCCTATTGAGGGAGCCTGTAACATTGGGGGCTTCCAGTGACAGACAAGCAGGGTTCTCAGTAAACACCTTTAAACTCTTTCACCATGACACTCTGGGATCTCTCACCTGATCAGTCAAGAAGAAATGAGAATAACTGATGAGCTTTTGATTCAATAATATCACCCCAAACCTATATCCACATCTTGCACATATGTGTAATAACTCTGACAATGATAGTAATGAAACAAAAGGCATTATGAAGAAAAGTTTCAATATGAAAATTTTTGAACTCACCTGAAAGACAAGCAGGGTTCTTGGTAGACACCTTTGAACTTTTGCACCATGACACTCTGGGATCTCTCACACAATCAGTCAAGAAGAAATGAGAATAACAGATGAGGAAGAGAGATCTTCAAAGTGTCACATGTCTGCCAGTGTCAATCTTGTATCTTAATTAGGTTTCAATAGTGAGATAAACAAACTTCAAGATTTCCCTAATTACAGGTGTGAAAGGTAAAAGAAATTACATTACTCTATCTGTACTCTAACATCCAAATGGGCACAGTGTTGCCTTTCATGTTGGATCAGGTACAATCCATATCCTTTCCTTATTTGAGAGTACCAGGATATATTGGACTGGCTAGTCAAAGAAGCTCAATCTGACCATCTGTACAAGCAAGTCAGCCCATTGAGAGCATATAACAGGTACCCTACAAAGCTACTAGGCCATGATCTACTTCTGATCATTAGAAGCTACTTCTGAATCTCATAGGGACTCCAACCACTGTCAGTCATTTGTGTCTTTTTTTAGTTTTGACCTTGCCTGAGATCAAGAGCACATTCAAATTACCATTTGGGTCTCTCCACTTCTGCTCAAGACTGGGTTTAGGTCAAATGTCAGCCATGGCATAATCTGGGGAAACCAGGTTGTCTCATGACTGACAGAGTACATATAATTTACATACAGTACTGATAATATTACACATGAAATCAGTACTGTAATCATCTTTACATAAAGTACTGTAACATACACACAGTACTGTATGCATTCACTGTAATTATTTTACTGTAAGACATGAACACTTCTAATTATAAGTATTACATGTAGTTACTGTAGTGTAACAACCAGTACTCATACTGTAGCATTTAGATGCTTAAAATGGGAAAGAGCATCATGGAATGAACACTTGGATATGTTTTGTTGTGATTTCTATTCCTCTTCAAGACATCTCTTTCTCTCATTTATTCACATGATTGTCTGGTTTTGTAATCATTTAGACAGACCCATTATAAGTCTGTCACATGATCAGAGAAGACAAGTCTCATGTTTTTGGTTCCAGTTGGACTGTGCACATGTATTGGTCACACACAGTGCTGCCTCATCTAAAACCTGTAAAGAATTCATGCAAGTGAGTGAACTTGACAAAGATTGACAGCCTAGTACAAGCAGGCAGTTAGTCCCATGAGTTACACTGCCAAGAAAATTGCATCGCATAGAGGCATGCTATGTCACATAGCAGGCCAAGATGCGATGCAATAATGGTCCATAGTATCACATGAAGACATGCTATGTTACATAGCAAGCTTCCATGCGATGCAAATATCTTGGCAGTGTTACAGTAAGGAGAGGTGAGGTGAGTTTGAGGCAGAGACTTGACAGAGACTGACCTACAAGCATGAGCATGGTAAGTGTTTGAGAGAAAATGCGGAGAAAGAAAAAAAAAAATCTGAACACCACACAGTCAGAGAATCCATCACTGAGTAATAACAGATGATAACAAAATGACCACTTACTCTGATTCAATTTTTTATGAAGAAAAAGAATCAGAGATGTCTACAAAGAACAACTAATATAATGAACAGACAATGAATAGACAATGAACAGAAAATAACAAGCAAGGAGAATAGGATTGCCCCAACACAACAACAACCCAACAGTGACCTTCACCACTGAAGATGATATCACTGCCAAGATATTTGTATCGGATGGGCCTATCCAATGTTCTATCACCCCGAGATATGCGATGCAGTGTCAGTAGGATTAGGTGCGATGGAATTACACTGCAATATGGTGTCGGAGCATTAGATACCAATAGTAATTCTATCGCACCTAATCCTACTGACACTGCATCGCATATCTTGGGGTGATAGAACATCGGATAGGCCCATCCGATACAAATATCTTGGCAGTGTATATATGTATCCTTCTGTAGGTGTCCTTTTTCCTCTGAATATTTATTCTACTTCTGATAGTTGATAAATTCCACATGAAGAGTTTGACTGTCACCTAAAACCTACACTTGACATACATCAACAAACCATACCAAAACACCATATCTCAACAAAACCAACTGTCCCCGTCTGGTGGAATGGAAGACAGAAGGTCTGGAGCTTGGACTATGGGTCTTAGCTTCCTTGTTCCTTGATAACAGCACAGGTGTGACTGTAGGCTTTTGGTTTCCTTATCACTCATCTGTTTCTCATTACACCATCAATGGCTGATTCATTCATTTGGAGCCTGATTAACTCCTTGTTTTCTTTCTTGGTTCAGTTTTTTTCTCTTACTCCCAGTCTCTATAAATACTGTCTCTTTCTCATGTTTTATTCAATCATTTTAATATTTACTATCTTTAGCATTATACACCCTGTATGTATCAAGGTGACTTGTTGACAAGAGCAGACAAAGAACTCCTTTAGTTCTCTGATTGTTCTCTTTTTTCACCCAGAGTCAGCACATGAGCCTTCCCTTTATGCAAAGTACTGGATTTGCATAAAACAATGTCCAGAAAAAAAAAAGTATGTGAGGTTTAAACCCACTTTTGAGCCAAAACCTGGTGAGCCAATACCCAAAATCGGGTACTTGAAGTTCTGCTTTGGGTTCTCCCTCACCATCACCCATCACCCTCCCCTCCAAATGTTTCAACCCCTTTGACTCAACCTGATCCAGCTCTCTCCCATCCCTTTGAGGCCAAGAAACCATGGCTACGGAAGTTCCAGATACATCTGGATCCCAGTCTGGCAATGAAGTTGTCAATCCAACTGAATTCCAGTGTGAATTCAAGTACAACCTGTTCTATGACCATACATATTATTGACTTATTTAAAAAGAAAGACATGATGTGAACAAACACTTGTGTACTACTTAGCCCATTTGACAACTCAAATTTTAACTAGTTCCTCTTGATTTCTTTTTAAACAAAAACAACTCTAACTCATAACCTCTCAAAAATATGACTGTACAATTCATTGATTGCTGCAGCAAACCCAGTGAATTACTGGCTCATTCGAGGGTGATTGACCATAGACTCAAATCAGATCATGCTCACAAATAGCGCTCTCATCTGATCATCATCAATGTCAGTATGTCTGATCCAAGCATGGGCAGGAAAGTAAAGAAAGAATGGAGTAATAGAAAGTTCA
>MU167255.1:46232-65205 GCA_015951145.1 Cronartium quercuum f. sp. fusiforme G11 | reverse complement strand
ATGGAATTACTATTGGTATCTAATGCTCCGACACCATATTGCAGTGTAATTCCATCGCACCTAATCCTACTGACACTGCATCGCATATCTCGGGGTGATAGAACATCGGATAGGCCCATCCGATACAAATATCTTGGCAGTGACTCATGTTAAGCTTAAGGATGGCCTGCACATGTGGCACTCTCCCTAAACATCTCTCATAAAATATTTCAGTTTCCCTCATCCCATGGCTGACCCCTCACCCTAGATAAGGATGAGTTGAGGCTGAGTGAGATGGGTAGTGGATGAGTTAAGTGAAACATGAGGCTGATTTACTCCCTTGTGCTGACATCTGTGATCATTTCATGTGCTGGGATCTATGTGGGACACTTTTGCAACAGAACTGCAAAGCTCAGAGAGCTCCCAATGCTGGTAGTGTGAGCTATGGAAACTGTGACTTGCCTAGCTCTCAATGACAATATGGGGCAAGTTCAGTGCCTTAATTTGATTTGAAGAAGTGATGACCATAGTGCTTGCATACCACAGTGGATGTCAATCTGGTGTGGGATCTTGAATACAGTGATCAAGGGCCAAGAAGTGTTTTGCTGATGTTCCATCAGATCTTGAAATGGCTATGCCTATTCCAACTCATTATTGTTTCACCCCAATCTGGGCTGGTGGAGCTGGCATGTCCTGTACAGTGTGGATGGTCTACAATGTGGAAGTAACATGCTATGTGTTGGCATTTTCCTGCCTCCTACCAATCAGTTGGCATAGACTTCATTGGAACAGAAAAATATACATTTTCAAGAAGGACAACAGTCAAGACAATCCATTGGACATTCACAAGCTAGTACAAAACAAGAACAATTATTATTTTCTAGGCTGACATGGTCATAGAGACAAAAAAAAGCTGCAGATGTACATTTTCGAAGAAGAATTTGCGAGAAGCGGAATGATGAGGAAAAACACAAACCTACGCGATTTTTATGCTCTACAAGGAAATCTAATGCCTAAAGGTAGGCCTTGTCGAGAGGAAGGTGATGATCATCCAATGATCAATCCCCAGACTGAAATATGGCTGGGGTGTTAACAATTGGATTGACATCAAAACTCATCTCGTGGGGAAAAGAAATGGGTATATACAATGACTGACAACCCAGAAAAAATTGAGCATCAGCAAGCTATGAACCTAACGTAGACGTTGAGTCGATGAATTGTACATGAAAGAGGTCGAAAAAAAATAATCAGAAAGGAGGGTGACTCAACTAGTCGAGTACACCAGTCCACCGCCTGACATACTCATAAAACAGGCAGCCTGAGTGATAATCTCTCTGGACATCACAAATGTCACAATGCAAATTTTAGCTGACGACACATGTTCTGATATCCAAATCTTCTGCTTCATCTAATCTTGACTCACGAGTGTGCCAGCACAAGCGGGAGCGCAACCCCCGTCATCAATAGACAACCCGTGAAAAATTCAGCAGCTTCAGCCGGAGTTGAAGAATAATCGGCGGAAAACTCGTCTGTGCCTCCGCAGCTAGAAGCCAGAAGTTTAGGTAGAGGAGCCGAAAAGAAAATAGCGGCTGCAAGGGGGTAACTCCATTATCCTGATCAGTCGGGCCTTTATGTTCCAAGTATGAGCAGGTAGACTGACCAACAAGGAGAGGAAGCCATTGTCCCCACAGCGCGCAACTCAGAATAACCAAAAGAAATCCGAGAGCCAAGACGAACGAGAGCAAGATGATAGCTGTGATGTAATTATGGACGGTTCAATCAGTGTGACTGGAGTGGATTCATGGGATAGCACTGACTCTCGCCAACCCACTTTTGACACCAGGTTGCAGCATGCCGTCAGAAGGATACGTGATGTTTCGCGAGGGCGGAACAGCGCGATAGTATCCGGAACGTGAGCTGTTGAGAGTGGTGGGTAATGTAAACTTGGGAATCTGTTGTTCTGGAAGTGGTGGATGAACAGGATGACGAATCACAATCGAATCTGGCGTGCTGACTCAGGGTGGTACTCGGACCGGTAGTGTCGGGCTTTAGAGTGTCTCACCCGAAAGCGCGCCTGCGGGTTTACCCGACAACCTCCAGGAGGCAAATGGCGTGGTAGAAAAGAAAGGCGAGTAAGTTCGTAAGCGTGCGCGACGACTCATCAATCTTCTCGCCACTCGCTGTTGCCAGTTCACAGCAAAGAATGTTCGAAAAGGAGAGATTCGTTTGAGTTCGAGCTCGGTTCCATCCCCCTCATTTGCGTCTCGTTCATCATCATCCACTTGGACCTCCTCGCCTCCATATCACATCATCAGTTTCGGCCATCTCACTACTTTTCTCTGGCCCTCACCCTCTCCGCCCTCTGGTTTTATTTGTGCCATCGGTATTATGTCTCAGGCTAGCTTTATAGGGTTTTCTTTCAGGCCTCGTCAAAACTCCTCCCCCCCTGCTCTCAGGTGGACTTTTTGTTAGTTTTTTTGTTTATAGGGCAGAGAGAGTAGGCCAAAAGAAAAAAGAGGTTTTGCAGAAAGAAAAAAAAAAAAAACACTATGCTATGAAAAGTGTACTGGAATGGAACTGCCTAGTGTAGCGGCACAGCCTTGACATGGGTATTGAAGTTGGATTAAGTGATGCACCGCCAGCAAAAATTACTCGGACAAGGCTGTCCGAGTAATTTTTGCTGGCGGTGATGAAGGTGTGGTGCTATGGATTGAGACATAGGGGACTTACTAATTAAGGTAAAAAAAGAGAGTGCATGAAAAAGATTGGGGTCATTGGGTGTGTGATGGCATGAGTTGATCAAATCAGGTGTTAGGAGGATGGTTTATTACATGCAATTGTGGGGTTTACAACATATCGAGCATATATAGTAGTGAAATTGAAGCTTAGGTGAATCGAGAAGAATTAATTGAACAAACGCTGGAGAGATGATAATCTCGTAAGTGTTCTGAGGGAAAAACAACCTCAGTGAGTGAAGACCGTCTGGAGAGCAAACCTGGAGAGATGGTAATCTCGTAAGTGTTCTGAGGGAAAAACAACCTCAGTGAGTGAAGACCGTCTGGAGAGCAAACCTGCTCGGAATGAAAGGTAGGAAACGGTAAAGAAGAAGAAAGAAGAATTACAACAATGAGACTCTTTCTGATATTTATCCTAGTTTCCTACACAGCATTCCACGTCATTCACCCATTACTCTCAGAGTCCATTACTCCCATCTCTCTCCTTCTCAGGCTTGGTCATGGTCAACTTATGTCATCTGGGGAAGCACTCATCAATTGAATTGTAGGTTGGATAGAGAGAAATCAGAACCAACCTGCCTTGACATTAGGCTATCAAAACTGCTGAAGATTTGTGAATTTGAAGAACAGGGACAAAAAGACATGAAAATGAGGCATTTGAAGATGGACTTCAGGTGGTATATGCTGACATGAAAGTGTCTAGAAGTGTTTGGGGAGATAAAGTGGTGCTTTGAGTTTATGCGAGCAGGATTTCTTAGGCTTTAGAAGTGTTATGAAGTTGATTTCTGCTGTATATTAGTACAAATAGGTAAAACTAGGTGGATTTTATACATTTTCGCTCTCTTGGCATGCTTAGTGGTTGATTCTGATGTCATGTGAATAATGTATATGTCTTTCAAAGGTTGTTTATTTTATGATGAAGGTGATTTGAGGACTTTGAGATTCTTTTGTGTGTGTGTCAAGTTGTAAAACTGGATACATAGGGTGTGGGTCTCTCTCTCTTGTTCTGTATCTGTGACTTTGATAAAGCAGAGCCCTTTAATAATAGTCAGTTAGAGTCTTATTAGTTTTTGGAACTACCAGAACTGTTCATTTTCTTTTTTATTATCAGAGATTACTTATTTGAAATGAATTAGTAGTAGTGTGTGGCTCATTTTGTGATAGTATGGTATAACCATCTATTCTAAATTCTTGGGTTCAATCCCAAATAAGGCTAGACTTTTGTGGAGTGACTTTCAATCATTAAGTTTCTGAGAACTTATCAAACTTCCTTAAGCCAAGGTAAGACCTGCACTGCCAAGATATTTGTATCGGATGGGCCTATCCGATGTTCTATCACCCCGAGATATGCGATGCAGTGTCAGTAGGATTAGGTGCGATGGAATTACACTGCAATATGGTGTCGGAGCATTAGATACCAATAGTAATTCCATCGCACCTAATCCTACTGACACTGCATCGCATATCTTGGGGTGATAGAACATCGGATAGGCCCATCCGATACAAATATCTTGGCAGTGCTGGCAAAATATCTGTTGATGTCTTGTTTGTGTTTTAAAAAGGCATTTTATTTTCTTTTGATGAATTAAGAAGTCTCTCTCAAGCTCTGCACTTGCTCAGCACATTAGAATTTCCACACCAGTACTTGGAAATCCTATTGCTATGTGTGAGTAAGTTTGGATTATGGGCATAAAATTTGCAAAAAAAAATACCTGCATAACCATTAGAAGATGATGAACAATCAACTAATTTGAATGCAAAGAAAGGACATAAAGGGGAGACAGAAGCTATTCAAGAGGTGGTGTCTTTTCAACAAAAAACAGGTGTTCTTGAATGGGATACCTTGCATGCCTGATGCATGCAGAATAGAACCAAAGTCATGAAAGTTTGTTCTACAATTATAGTGTAGAGATTCCTGAAAGGATAAAGTGGGTGGTGTTCTGGACTACTGTATTTCAGGAAATCCACACATATTTGTAATGTATGCCCTTCCAGGTGAAATCCAGGACTTGTGCTGACTTGTCCCCCTGGACCCTGCTTGGGATTCTCTGTGCCTTGGTCCTCCTTCACATCCTTCATTCCATGGGTTCTTTGCCTCATGCTATAGTGGCCCCACATGTTTGACACCATGACACAAAGCCATATGTACTACCCCAGCCAGAAATGATTTGTAGATGTCTTTGTTGTTTACTGAAACACTTGTTCCATGATTCAATCAATGGCATGAATTAAATTGGCATAGATTCAGGTGGGAACTCTGGTGTTCCAAGAAAACAGGAACACAAAGACTCTGTTAATGCTCAGAATCACTCAAAAGTTGGTCATTTGGCACATGCCACAGATGTATTTTGAAAAAGACAGCAAGTGCACATCAATGGAAAACTTCAATGCAAGGAGGCTAATCCTTTTTGTTGCTTGGTGTACTAAAGTAACATTTGGATAAAGTGGAAAACATCAAACTGATATTGCTTCTGTCAAGGTGTAGGGAACTGAAGCTGAAGGAAACTACCCAATGGAAAGGTTGGTACAATGATGTCTATCACTGAACTCAGTGTTACAAGGAGCCAACATCGAGGAGACTACATATACCTAAAAAAGAAAGGCAGTAAAAGGTCACAGATCCAATAGGGTGTGAGCTCCAAGTAGAACACAAAAAGAAAATGAATTTCCAGAATTATATGTTCTTGGACATGAAAACAATTGAAAAGGACTTGATTTATAATCTTTTTTGTCATAAACATGTCAACACCTTAGGTGTTTTTGATGTTTCAATGCAAGCAATGAGCTACATTGGCTTAAGAAGGCTCCGAAAGCCTCAGGATTGACTTGCTACATTCAGGACTGAGCCTTGTACAAACAAAAACTTTTGAGAAATATGGCTTTCTTTGGAAATGGGGCAACTCATGGCTGAAGATTTTAAGAGAAGTCTCTGTTGCATGTTCGCATCTTTGTGTGGCTATTTTTGACAACAGTCTGGTCATCAGGCTCCAATGAGCAAGCAGACATCCTTCAATTTTATTTAGAGAATGGGAGGCAATGTGGTATTTGAAAAACAAATACCAAACAAACAGGTCCCAATCATACATGGCAGCTGTTGGTGAAACCCACAAATCTTGGCATGCTGAGAGCTGGTGGAGTTCACTTGAACATTAGATACACATTCCACAATTCAAGTAAGTCTTAATTTTCTGCCACTTTTGTCAACATAAACTCAAACTACTTTCTTTTGAAGGACAGTGTACAGAACTGGGCAAATTTTTGCAACTATACCCTTTCAGATGCTTATGCAAATCCAGCACATGGTAATGTGGACAATACTTGTGGAAGGGCTGTACTGATGCTCCACCACCCCATCCTCCAGATGTTTAGTGCATGAACAAAAAAAAACCTGACAACAGACAGGGTTTAGTTCAGATGTCATTCTATAATTCAGTCCTCTACACCTCAATCATCTCCCCATTCACAGAAATGAAAAGGTAAAATATAGGAACCTCACAACAAGAAATATCTCCTGCAAACCATTCTCCACCCTTGCCTTCTCCAGTGAAACTTGGCCTAGTTTGAAAGCCTCTGGGCCAGAGAGATCTCATGTGACTTTGCGTTTCAGTGAACCATGGGAAAAGCGCCCCACAGGTAACCAGCATCCTTGCGTCACAATTTTAGGCTCTCAGATTTTATTTACGATCATACCAATATAAGGATCACCCATCCTCAGCAGGAAGTGTGTGAATCCAATCGTCCTTTTCAGGCAAAGTCCGTTCCTCTTCAGTCTTGCTTGAAGAAAAAGTTAGACAGATGGTCCCGAAAAAGTAATCTCGAGTGATTCTTATGTGCGATAATTTCTTGGGTTTTCTTATCAAGCGACGCGACTAGCACTTTTTCAACAGATCTAAGACCTCGTACCAGTCTTGAGCCTTGACAAGGACCTTACCTCGAGTGAAAGTCGATGGAGTCGTCTCAGTCGCTCTCAGCGTGATCAAGTTTAGCCGCTCGCATACCGCGGCCAAGGTCTCATTAGAGCCCATGATGATTCCTATGTCGGCTTTGAGCAAACACCCCAAGTCAGTAGACGAGTCCCCTACGTATACTACCTTCCGCGACTGGCACCCCTCTACAATGTCGTCCATCTCTTCTAGTTTATCCAGCCCTGTCCTGACCCCGTTTAGTACCTTGCGACATCCAGCACTCGCGCGGAACCGACCCTCGATCCTATCAATCTCATTGCACCTCACGGACTTGAGCACGAGACCTTGAAAATCGTCCGAAGCGAGGCAAGTCTCAATGAATGAGCCAGACCACGAACAGCTGAGAATATGCAATTCGAGCACTTGCTGCTCTCGAAACCACCCACAAGCCTCTTTCCAGCCTGCCACAAACTCTACACGATCGAACCCTTCTTCTTTGCTCTGCTTGAATAACCCCTCAGACTCCACACGACTCCGTATTGTGTCTTCAACAAAACCCATTGAGCCTAAGTAAGCTAATTCGCGCTCGAGCGTATTTCGCCTTCCAAAGTTTGCTGTCTGCTCCCGACATAGCGCTTCGTATTCATCCTCGTAGTTCGAAAACCCACGTCCAAAGCGTTGAGTGCCTTCGGCGGGAGCAATCAGGGCTGTCGTGTCGGACTTGGTGATCGTCTTATCCCAGTCCAATATTACAATCATTGTCGAGTGAGATGGTGAAAGGGAGAGGTGACAATTTCCGGAGGAAAGTTACGACTCAGAGCTCGGTGCCTACACTCAAAAAAGGTCTGCACGCGGCCCGGCCCTAAACTTAACTACAGTAAGTTCCTCTCTCCTAAAAACGAGCAAGCTCAAGAAAGAGGGACTTAGCTAATCAGAGCAGCTCCAGCCCATGCTACAACTGTGTAGCGTATAAGATGGGTTTTATGGTGTCAAGTTTAGACTTGTAGCGGACCTGTTGCATAGTCCCACAGCCGTACGCCACAACTTTATGGTTGAATGCAATCGGACAGAGGCTTTTTTTGGGTCAATTTCTGTGACAGGTGTGGAGGAGGTTTGGAGGGTTGTAGCGTCACTATAGCGTGGGGTTTTGCTAAAGATTTGTAGCAAACCAGAGATGCTACAGCAAAACTGGTAGCTTTACAGTGTGAGTTGTAGCATCTATTGGAGATGCTAGAACACAGCGGGACAAGTCTGGAATTTGAACTATGATTGCTACTAAACTTAAAAAAGTCCCTCTCTCAGTAAAACTGAGCAAGCTCTCAAGAGAGGGACTTATGGGTTATGCCCTCCCCTTTGCCTGAGGCCAGCAGAATGTACATTTGCTGGACCTCCAAGCTCTAGTTTGACGGTTCCACACATGGTATATTGTTACTCATAGCTCTACAGGCTGTCCTCCAAGCTACATATGCTCATGCAACTTCTAAACCCAAGTTACTCAGATGCTTCTGCAAGAGTCCAAGTACCTCACTACAGGAGCCACAAATGGGCTTAGACACACAAAGATGCTGGGACCTGGAAATCCCATTTATACCACTTATCCAAATCATGACATACTGAAATCAGCACAAGCATATGTAGCAAGCTTAGACAAAGCCCAGCTGGCAAGTTGGAAGTTTCCAAGTGGTGGGGAACTGTCAAAATGGATCTTGGAGATCTAGCAAAAGTATATCCTGCTGGCCTCATGCAAAGGGGAAGTCATAACCCCTAAGTTCCTCTCTTGGGAGCTTGCTTCTTTTTACTGAGAGAGGGACTTGGCTAAGTTGAAGCTATTGCTTTCCAGACCCTCCAAATCCAATTCCAATAGCTTTCTGATATTTTTATTACTTTGAATGCAGGGGTTGAAATTTCAAAAAGAAGAAAATGTAATATGTATGTCATCAACACATTTCTCATCAACTCCATCAACAACACAAAAATAAGATATATACATATATAAAATGATTTTTTTTTTTTTTGAAATTTTGCCTAGAGCTCAAGTATGTA
Source organism: Cronartium quercuum f. sp. fusiforme G11 (assembly GCA_015951145.1). Taxonomy (NCBI): domain Eukaryota; kingdom Fungi; phylum Basidiomycota; class Pucciniomycetes; order Pucciniales; family Coleosporiaceae; genus Cronartium; species Cronartium quercuum. The sequence continues at coordinate 56,543 of MU167255.1, read as the reverse complement.
GGATTCCAAAAGTTTTTATCAAAAGCCCTTCAAAAACCACATCAGATTTGAGAACCAACCTGTTTCGTGCTTGCGTAAAAAAAAAGAAAAAACATCATTGATCCAGATTACTTGCGCATATCTGCATTGGTTATGAGACCCAAACTGAATTAGCAATGACAAAGTAGGCAAAATTTTGGTACAGCCCTATTCAGACTCTTCAATGACCACCAGTATAATCAAAGTTCTCAGTGCTAGCAGACTTTCCTCGGGCGTAAAAATCCGAGGAGTCTTCAGAAGGCAAATGCCTCGAAACCAGTGTACGAGGCATTGATCCGAGGGTTTCTTTGGCCTTTGAGAAACCCTTGGAGTAAAACCTTGAGCACTGCTATCCAAGGCAAATGGCTTTTGAGGACTACTCAGATTTTGACATCCGAAGCAATCTTGTGGGCAATGTTCTTTCATTATGCAATTCAGGATTACCATTGTAGTCTTACTTTCTTTGAAAAGAAGTGCAGTAAAATCACAAAAGATAGTTATGGTCTTGTACAGCCATTTACACTTGAGATCACAAGCGGCGAAATGAAGTTCAAGTCCTAGGGAAGAGCCCTGCTTGGTCAATATCAATCGCATGTCAATTATTAAGATGTGAACCAAGGTGGGACCACATTCTATAATCCTCAATGTTGCCCAGTCCCAAAGTCAAAGTTTACTGTTTTTAGCTGTTTTTGTGCGCTTGAACCTCGGCATAAGAACATAGGGTTCTGATGTAGGGAGGTCTCTCTCAATACCAAACTCTTGGCAGTGACAGGGTACAAGTTCATCTTGCTCTCGCATTTCTTGCCATGAAGTGTGTGGTGATTGTGCTTGGAGCGCAGGCTGACGGTAGAGGCATACATACTTGTGTGAAATGCACATTGCAGGCTAAAGAAGATGTTTATAGCTGATCGATTGACCGTAGCTAAAGTCACATGGTCTCCACAGGTCTCGCGTGAGATCGGTGAAACTCGCTCGGTGGACTTTCCTAACACACTGTTGAGTAAATTGGCCATGCGTACGTAGACCCGGGACCGAGCTACCCTGCATGAATTGGACCCGGGTCGCTCACCCAATACAAAAGGCTCCTGAACTCGTTCCAACCGATTGTGAAAGATATCCACGTTCGATTGGATTGATTGTTGAACCCCTTTTTAGTCTATCATAAAAGTACGTTAGGTTATTAAATAGAGTCTTGTTTTACTCTGGTCAACCCTTTGCCACAATTCCATTCCTCTCTGACTTTACTTCATTCTGAACCCACACTCTCTCTAGACTACCCTCGCCATTCACCGCCCAACATGAAGTCTACCGCTGCGGCCATCACTCTGGCCGCCTTAGCAGTCTCTATCCCAACTGCCTTGGCTGGCAAACACAAGATGAAATTAAAAAAGATGCCCCTCTCCTCCTCCTTCAATTCTCACGCACTCCTCAACAACATCCAATCTCAAGCGGCCTGGCTCAACCAAAAGTACTTCGGTTCGCCCGATAGTGAGGATGGCGCTAATGGGTTCGTCCAAAAGAAGTTTAGGTACGGTCGACCACTTGCAGGGAAGAAGACCAAACAAGGGGAGTTCAACATCCAGATGATTGCCGAGGAAGAGTTCGAGGCCGTCGGTCACGATGTACCCCTTAGCAGTGAGTTCAACCGATTTCTTATCTGAGCCCATTAGCCCGATAAGACTTAACAGTCTTTGCCCTTCAGACTACTTGAACGCTCAATACTTCACCGAGATCTCTATCGGTACCCCACCACAAGTCTTCAAAGTCATCCTTGACACTGGCGTACGTTCTAAGATCTATGAGTCGCTACGTACTTTATGAAGGTTTATATCTGACCCCACTGTCACTCTTATCAGTCGTCCAACTTATGGGTCCCTTCCACCCGTTGCACCTCCATCGCTTGCTTCTTGCACACCAAATACGATTGCGAATCGTCTCAAACTTATCGTCCTAACGGCACCGAGTTTCAAATTCGCTACGGGTCCGGTAGTCTTGAGGGTGTGATCAGTAACGACGTGATGTCGATTGGTGACCTCCAGATCAAAGACGTAGACTTTGCTGAGAGCGTCAAGGAACCTGGATTGGCCTTTGCCTTTGGCAAGTTCGACGGTATCGTACGCTCAACTTCTCGTCTCTTATCTCACCTTTTATCGCCTGCTCTCACATCACTCATTCCTATCTTCATCCACAGCTTGGTCTTGGCTACGACACCATCTCTGTCCTTCACACTGTCCCTCCGTTTTACAAGATGATTGAACAAGGACTTCTTGACGAGCCTGTCTTTGCCTTCTACCTCGGTACCTCACGTGAGAGTGGTGTCGACGATCAGGGGGGCGAGGCTGTATTTGGTGGCGTTGACGAAGCTCACTACGAGGGTGACATTCACTACGCCCCCGTCCGACGCCGCGGCTATTGGGAAGTTGAGCTTGAGAAAGTCAAGTTTGGTGAAGAGGAGATGCCTTTGGTTAACGTTGGCGCTGCCATCGACACTGGTCAGTTTGAACAACCGACATATTACTTTTTAATCCATCTTTTTTCTTCTCTTACGAATTGGTTTGCTCTTTAGGTACCTCTTTGATTGCCTTGCCCACTGATACTGCTGAGATCATTAATGCCGAGCTTGGAGCTAAAAAGAGCTGGTCTGGACAATACACTGTCGAGTGTAGCAAGATTCCGACCCTTCCTGAGCTCACTTTCACTTTCGGTGGAAAAGACTTTACCATCACTGGTGAGGATTATATCTTACAAGTTCAAGGCACTTGTATCTCTGCTTTCACTGGTCTAGACGTAAGTCCCACTTCTTTACTTCTCATCCTAATCGTTGAGTCAGTACTTAACAAGACTCGCGTTTTCTCTCGGAATCCAGATGCCTCCTAACATTGGCGAGCTCTGGATCATTGGAGACGTGTTCCTCCGCAAGTGGTACACTGTCTACGATCTCGGCCGTAACGCCGTCGGCTTCGCCAAGGCCCGTTAAACAACCTTTCTTTTTTTTTTTTCTTTGGCCCGCCTGTATTACCTACCTATCTCCCTTTCCCCTATGAGTCGCCTTGTACTCTGCTTTTGCCTATCTCACTCTTTTTGATTGTAAAATCTTTGCCACCTTACATCGAGTTGTTCTCCTCCTCATCCTCGTGCAATCTTATCTCCTGTGATAGCCACGTTTTTAATCTTTCTCTGTTGTTTTGTGTTGTTGGAAACTATATTAGCTTTTGAACATGCCGTCTTGAATGGTAAATATCATTTGAGACGACAAGCACGTCATTCTCACATCATCTCTCAAACATTTACGTCTGAGAGCGGGAAAGGTAGGTTACAAATGACCTTTGTAGTACCTATGAGAATTTTCTGTGTTGCGTATATGAGACCGTAATTTTGAAACCTCAGAGGGCAAAGATGTGGTGTTTTGTTGAGGTGACTTGTTTTTTTATTTTTTGAAAGAACCACGAACTCGATTGATGGCTGTGATACTGGCTGGCTACATGAGTACTTGACAAGCTTGATTGTACGTCAATGTAAGATGATGGCACATATGCGGCCTGGGCGTGTATTGAAAGATGATGAAGTGAGGATTGTACGATAGGATATGAGATTATGAGGTCTGTGATTCCAAAGCAGGTGACTGAACCCGTTGTAGATTGGATTGGTTCTACTATCTAATAATAATTAAACTTGACCAGTCAGTTGAGCGTGATACCATATTAATTAAAAGGATAGAAAACCAAGACCGGACAAGAACTCACGATCGATTGAGTCGCATTCATCCTGGTTTGCTTCAGGTCAACAACTTCAATGACATCATTCATTCAAGCACACTCACCTCAACACCAGTCCAGCTCAACAACATATCCTCATCATCATCTCACTTCTCAAAATATTTCCATTCACAAGTTATTTGCAATAAGTACTCGACTTTCTCATCTCAGCAGCCCTTCCAAAAAAAATAAACAGCGGTGTTGAAATATCCTACATTCCGCAGCTATCACGTCCTCTTTACCTTAAAAGTCTCCCGGCCTTGTAGCCATACGCCTAACTTCTCCAGGTGAATCCTTCAAAGTTGACTGATTCTGGTTCATCGCTCGTTCACAACTTACGGCTCATCTCTAACCAGGTAAGAAATCACACATCAGCGTTCTACCTCAGCGTCTTTGCCATCCTGATCTTGTATTCAATCCGAATGAGTTATACAGACTACCGATAATCAACTGCTGATATCTGGCAGGGACCATTTTCGCAGGCCTTTGACAGATTGATTGAGAAATTGAAAAGGGTGAGGTGACGAGTCACGTCTATCTCATTATTATCTGCGCCCATCTTAATTAAACGTTGGGTTAACCGTGAGATAAACTAATGATACGTTGTTATTATCCCTGGCGGTTATAGGTGAAGTAGATTATCTACTTGACTCTGATACAGTAAATCACACTTCCATCTGCTTCAAATCCTAATCATTCACGCAGGTGGATCGAGCTCGTCACCTTCCTTGGACATTAAATTCATTCAAGACTTTTAAACACCCTCACCATCGAGAAGGTATTTTACAACTTTCACAACTCATTCACTCAATAAGTAACAAGATCGTTTTGGCACGTCGAAAATCAACAATCCCAACATACCTGCAACATCTTTTGTTTCGTGGTCTTCATTCTTGCACCGTTGCTTTGTCAGCTCACATTACATATTATGTAAGTCGATCTATTAATTAAGAAAATTTGTAAGGCTACCTTCTTTGCAGTTTTGGAGCGTTTTGTGAAATTTTCATCTTTCGACAATTATCTTTTACTTCACTTCCTTCTAAATACCTCTCTATCTTTGGGTCACTCGGCGTCCGCGATTGTGAGCGATACCAGGTTTTCACAAAGCGTGCATCGTTAGCCACCCCCACGAAAAAAAAAGACTCACATGACCTTTTTTCTCGTTCATTTATAAACGCTTCAGCCATGTAAATTCAAGGGTTGGTAATATGAATTGTTTTGTGGCTCTTCACTGTACCTTACCCTGGTTTATATCCGGCCCCTCCTCCATTCTTTATCAAGTATTTGACTTGGTTGAACTACATGATGATCTCAGCTTTGTGCCATGTGAATTTTCAATATTTACCACATGTTCGTGCGGAATGCGTTTTATTACCCACCATCATACTTCAGGAAACGTCATCACGAGAGAGTACACGCCCTCCTAATCATTTACTTTCTACCGGCTGTGTATGACACAACCTCTACTGCTCCTTTAGTAATAAACATGATTGATGCATCTTCGTGACCTATCACCCCTTGAAGAAGATTTTCAGAGGTCTTCAGAGTCGTTACTAATGTGTGTCTTCTCTTCCTCCTGATTTGATTGCTCACGATACATCACATAGTCACACTTGCACAACTGTTGAACCAAATCCCATTATTAACCAATCTACCCGGCCGTGCTCCGAACCTGATCAGTTACATTTAAATCCCGTCGACTTATAGGCGCGTGACAAACTGGTGATTGCTATCGTCCCAACAAGTATTTGAAGCCCGTCGTGGGAGTTGCTGCCTCGAAGCATTAGATCTATATACCTTAGGAAAAGGCATTTTACCTTACAACATGACACGAATCGACAGTCTTCACCTTGGGCCACGCGCTATCCTGCTCGGTCTTTCAATGCATCTTGTCATTTTGCTTGCTAAGGATGAGGTCCCCAACGATCGAATCCACGCCCGATCTAGACATATGATAGAAAGTCGCTCCAGCGAATTAAAAGCATATCAAATATCGGATAGCAGCCTCAATCAAACTAATGTCACATCTGAACCCACGGATTCACTCCTGATTGATCCCAATTATGGCCTCAAGCCTACATTGTCTTCAGCTTTGGTCACAACCGCTTTACTCACAGCACCTACTGATCGTCCAACCTCGTTTTCCCAAGCAGGGCCTTTTCAGGTTTTCAGCGGCAATATGGTAAGCGTCAAGTCTTCATTTACAATGCTAATGCTTTTAAAATCTTTAGTGGCTTACCGCTTCCTTGCGGTCTTCTTCTCAGACCGTATCTCTACCAACACCTACCCTGTCTATGCCCACCGTCACAGCCAACGCTTCGGAACATGTCTCATACCCTACACCCACATCAGGTATTAATCCAACGTATAACAATTCAGTCCCAGTAGCTCAAAGCAATGTGACTTCAATTGTGACCGTTAATGCATCCAATTCTACTGCAACGCCTGTGGATCATTCTCTGGAACCTAGTACGAGTACGGCGTTTGTTTATGCCACATCATCACCCACAAAATCGAATTCGTCAGCTCAAGGCAACGCAAGGACAAGTGGTGTTTACTTACCATCTACTCCTAAGAGCTTAACTTTATTGATTGGAATTTTTATAATAGCTCTTTTCTCATATGTATAAAAACGAGAAATTCTTGATTTATACGGACCATAGTTTTTTTTTTCTCCTCTGATTACAAAACTGAGATTGGCTATTTTACCATCATTTCAAAAAAAAAATTGAAAAAAAAAAAAAAAATTCTTACTCTTTCCAGTTTTAGCCTCTCTATATATATATATTTCCAAAGTTCAAAATTTCTTCTCAGTAGTTTTTATGGATTTAGGCAGGATTGGAGAGAAAATCAGATTTGTATAGATCAATTATGAGTTCATGATGATGATGATGATGATTTCTACTTACATTTAACCTGTTCCCCCCTTTTTTTTTATTAGTTTTTTTTCTTCATATCCTTTAGGACAGGTTTTTTTTTCCCGGACAATTTTTCATTGATGAGAAGTTTTTTTTTTCGGGTGCACATAATTCTTTGTTTGGATGTGAAACAAAATGAAATATACCATGTTTGATTTTTTTTTGTATGGTACTAAAGGGTGCCTTTGTACACTTTTCACCCCCTGATGTCAGGCATCCTGCAAATGGGTACTTTTCTTCTTACCAACTTGATCCCAATACTCTTAGTAGCATCCAATCATGTGTAATGGGATGGGACACTTACATTTTACAAATCATAATAATAATCATGTAAGATGTATTTAAAAGTAGTATGAAAGTTACACTATGACCAGATTGAGAGCTCCCAGGGAGCTCATCATGTAAAATATCCCAGAGAGCTCCACAGGGAGCTCCCAGAGATCTCTCCTGAGCAGCTGAGAGATCCCAGAGATTTCCTGGACTGGTATGTCTCTGGGATCCCTCCCTTGACATCCTTGGGATGTCTGATGTGAGGCCACATCCCAGGGATTGATCACAGTGGAGACCTCCCAGGGACCTATTGAGTGGTCAATCAATCCTTGAGATGTCTCATGGGTGGTCCCTGAGATGTAAAAAAAAAAACCAGACCACTTGTGCCCCAGTGCCTGACTCACACTACAGGCAAGGAGCTGATGCATCCTTGATGCATCACGTGGACGCAGCAGGGCCAGGTCTGCTGCATCATGTGCTACACTACACTCAACTTCTTAGCATCAGCTGCCATTCATGCAGTGTCAGCTCTGCTGATGCAGTGTCACCTCCCTCAACCTATCCCCTCGCACAACCTCTCCTTGTGCCTTTTTGGTTCCTTTCTCACATCACTCCTACCACACATACTTTGTACAGTAGAGAAACATGCATGGGGATCATACATCTAAACTCTACTCAAGATTCTTTTGGGGAGTTGTGAGAAGATTAATGTTTGACTGAGTACCATTTATAGTATGTGAGTGATGGGAGAACAATCTCTCAGATGAGCATGAGTGAGAGTGGGTTCATTGTCTAGGGGTGATTGATATCACAAAGGTATGCAATGAACTTCTATTTGGTGAAAGCTGAGGAGAGCATACACTTGAAAACATCTTTGAAACCCTTGACTTGAGTGTTTGTCTGCCCCACTTTCAACATTGATTTCCTCATTCTCATTGATTATTCATTTCACTTCATATCATCTTGTCTTCTACCTTGTTGCTTTGATGTTGTCCATGGAAAGTGCAAGGCACACATTTCAACAGATTATTGAATGGTTTCAAGAAAGTAGTTGAGGATAGTTCAAGTGGGATTTGAAAGCATATTGTGGAAAATATAATTGAAGAAGGTGACGCCAAGTGAATGTATGTAAAAGTGATGCTGCATCAGCAGAGCTGACACTGAGAAGTTGAGTGTAGTGTAGCACATGACACAGCAAACCCGGCCCTGCTGCATCTGCATGATGCATCAAGGATGTGTCAGCTCCTTGCCCATAGTGTCACTTCTTTTTGTCTACATTCCCAAATCCTCACCATGAGGCTCCCTCCAACTCAACCTCTCCAAGACCCACTTGATGTGCACCAATGAACAGTCAGTTTGGCACCTGGGAATCCAACCCACCTCCATGCCCCCAGATTCCAGAGACATCAAACTTCACAACTTACTTTCCAAGAAGATCTTCTGTGGAAGAAGGCATTTCTTTACCCCCTCAAATCACTAGGCCCAAACCTCACAACTTTGAAACTCCTGATCTCCAGAGGGCCAAGTGCATGCATGTCTCATCCATTCCTGCAGATGAATATGGCAACAATGATCCACAGGGTGGAGATGACAGCCAAGTTGATGAAGAATGGAGTTCATCAATGTCCAACTGCCAGAACCAATCCTGGCCAAGCAGCCATTCTAGGACAGCCACTTCTGGCCCTACCCAAACAACATCTGATCCCTCACTGGCCAGCCTTGGAAGCCTAAGATAAACCTCCACAGAAATACATAACATCCACAATCTCATTGGGGACTTGTCCCAATGAATGATACATGGTCCATGTGACAGAAAACAGGGATTGAAGTAATGTTCAGTTCAATCTTAGTTTTATACCAACACAATTGATATTGGTGCTTGTTTATCCAAAGCAGCTGATGGTGAGCAGTTGAGTTGCATTACAGAGTAGTTTACCAATTCTCCCCATAAGTTTAGAGGGAGACCTGATTGTATGAACTGTGTTCTGATTCTGCCCAGGAGTGTGCGACTGTACCTCTCAGCAACTAAGTTTGAGGTAGGGTGGTTTGCTGGTCCTCTTTCTGTTTCAATCACATGTTGCTGTAAAAAGTTTAAGAATTCTTTGGATGAGTACTCTCCTCCTCGGTCTGATTTTGATTTTAATATCTTTTCTCCCATATTCGATTCAATCCATAGTTTGAATTGTTTAAAAGCATTAAAGGCATCACTTTTCGATTGCAATAAATACACTCTGGAATACCTTGAGTAGTCATCTATGAAGGACATTATGTATTGTTTCTTTCTTATAGACATTGGACTAATAGGATCAAGAAGATCTGAATAAATACAAGCTAGGATTTTATGCGATCTATGGAATGGATGGGTGGACATAGATTTGATCGATTTGCCTAACATACATTTGTTACATATTGAAAAATCAGATAATGATGGAGAATGCATATCATTCATTTGTAGGAATTTGATCATGCCTGCAGGGTGTAAGTGGCCCAGACGTTGGTGCCATAGATCAGCTATTGCATGATTGTTGACCACAGATGATGAAGCCGATTGAGTAGAATGACTGACCCAGGCTTGCCATAATCTATTCAACTTGGAGTCTTGGAAAAACCTAATAAGTAATTTCCCAAATGCATCATATATCTCAGCAGTGTCCTTACTCCATTCTATGTTGAATCCCTCATCATAAAGTAATCCAGCCAAGATGAGGTTCACACCTAGGTCCTTAGACCAGAAAACACCAGTTAAGTTTAGATTCCCTATTCATGCTACTCCTTTGTGATTGGCATAGACTTTCCTGTTTTTCGAAGCTACATTAATAGGAGAAGGAACTATAGGAGTGAGAGATGATATGTAATTCTTGTTTCCAAACATATGAGAAGTAGCAGCGGTATCTAAAGTAACAATATCATCATCAACACTTGTCACAGTCACAAATACTTCATCATAGAAAGAAGGGACTTTGGGCAATTTCAACGTTGTGGTAATTGGGGTGCAAGGTGATGGTGATACATTTGAAGAGTTGTTTATGACAGCTGTGTTTGCCTTAGTCATGGTCATCTCCTTGTATTTTTGTATCATCTCTTTTTCTTCTGCTCTTCTTCTAGTATTACAGTACTTATCAGTGTGTCCAACATGTCCAAGTGAGCAGATCGGTGGTTCCCTGGGAGCTTTGGTGGGTACTGATTGTTTGGTAGTTTGAACAGTGGCCATCGTGTTTTCACCAGGCACTGCCCCCACTTACTCCTCACCGGTAGCCCAGTGTGCCCCAAGAGATATGGCAATTATCAGGAAAATATGGGGGCAAAAGTAGGATAATGTCAATGTTTGGTGAGCAGCAATACAAAACCAA
>MU167255.1:13860-29133 GCA_015951145.1 Cronartium quercuum f. sp. fusiforme G11 | reverse complement strand
TTTGATAGTAATCCATCGAGGTTTCTTGATTAAATCTTGGTTTGATGAGACTTCAGATTGTCGAATGATGGCTGGTTAAGAAATTAAATTGGAGATTTAAAATATGAATGAATGGATGGATGTTAATGGGACCGGTTGGCATGATCTATTTTGAACAGAAACTAGTGATCAATTCATAGAAGGAAAAAGACTTGGCCAAAAACTATTTGCTACCCCTCACTTACCAGAAATACCAACCAAACTGGATGAAGGCGAGCAGGAATCGTGGGTAGAAAGAACTGTGAAAGTGAGAAAGAGAGAGAGAGAGAGAGAGGAACGGAATGGAAGGGTGGGAGGGACCGATGTGGAGTGTTTTCCCGCCGGACAGGGCTCAAGGAGAATGTCTGTTCGTCCTGGTCCGGATCAGGCTCGAGCCTGTGTGGCGGAGTCCGGTTCGGGCTCGAGGTTGGTCGACCGCAGACGGGTAGGTTGAAGGTGGTTGAAAGATGGTTCGAAGGCTCGCGAAGGGTGGCATAGATTGTTGGTAGAGTCAGGTACTGTACCGGAAATTGGTGGAAATGGTTTTCGAGTCTTTTTGGGACTCGAAAACCAGAAAGTTGTCGATTTGACTGTATGTAACTTTACATTATGAAGTCTGCATGCACTAAGTACATAGTGCTATAATTTTTTTTTGATCATGATTACCTCAATTTTGACACTCATGTTTCACAAAAGTTTACACAAGTTACAGTAGTGTAGCTATTTGTCTGTCACAAATTTATCAAAAAAAGAAAAAGAAAAAAGAAAAGAAATACTCCATATCAAGGGAGAAAAGATCTCATGGACCATCCTGCTTGGTGACTTTGGTCATGAATTTGGAAGAAAATCACTCAATCAGGTATTCTCATCACATTACGTTTGAGTTAATGAATATTTTGAATTCTTCAAGCTATTGGTCAGGTTTGATAGAGAGAGTGTGTGTAAATTAGGATTAAGGTTGAATCAATCAAGGGTAAAGTAATTGATGGTAAGAGTGATTAAGAGTGGAGCAAGTGAAATTGATATGATGTGAGGTGGGATTGAGGAAGTGGAAGGATAAAGTTGATCAAAGGTATTATTAAGTGAGGTCAAGTTGGAAAAATCACCAGAGGTTCACTAGTTGTTGAGATTTACTATGGTCTCATTAAATTTGATGTAAAGAAAAGTCAATGAGTTTTGAGGAATGAATAGCTCATGAGGCTCTAATTAGTCACAAGTGTAAAAAACCTGGGTCAAATCACATCCAAAGTTGATTTAAGATTTAGTCACCGCCAGCAAAAATTACTCGGACAAGGCTGTCCGAGAACACCTCGGACAGCCTTGTCCGAGTAATTTTTGCTGGCGGTGAGTGTAACAGGTGCCTTATTCCAACTTAAATATCCCAATTCTAATGACAGCCAATGATTCCCCCCCCCCTTTTTTTTTTGCATTTGTTTTTATATTTCACATTATTTAATCTGGCAATAGGTAAATACAAAGTGGTGATAAAACTTCCAATCTGACATGTTATGTGAATCCAAAATCCTTTATCTTGTGATAAAGAAACTAATTAATGGAGTGGTAAACTGATTAAAAAGAAAGTTTTTTTTTTTTAAAAAAAAACAAAGGAAAAAAAAAGGGAAAAAAAAAAGCAATTATGATGTTGTGAGCTGGTGTTGATTCTCATCAAGTTTGTATTTTGGTTTATATTTTTTTTCTTAACTTATTTGTCCTATTGGCATAAGTATTTTCAATCAGTTTATATGTGATGTAATTTAATTTAATTTACTTTTTTTTTTTTTTTTTTTGAAAGGCCACCTAGTACACAAAAATGAAAACCAATGTAAATAAGGATACATTTGTAATCACATTGGGATAAAGTCATTGTATCTGGGTCTACAATACATTCCAATCACATGCCTTTGTTGCAACTTGACCATGACTTGTCTACTGATTTACATATGTAGAAATCTACAAACAAGAATGGGTCCTGTGGGCAACAGGATCAGACAACATGTCTAGGTGGGTGTAGGCCTGGCATGAGACAGTGACAAAAGTTGAGACAGACCTGTGGACAGCAGGTCAGAACACACAGTTTAACAGGGCTAAGAGAGCCAACTGTGAAGAGGAAAACACAGACCTGACTGGACACAAGGGTGAGTTATGGAGGCCAACAGAGAGTGAAACTAACAAGCAGAAGAGAATAATGAGAAGAAGACAAAGGGCAAACCTGTGGGCAACAGGATCAGACAACACATCTAGGCAGGCATAGGCCTGGCATAAGACAGTGACAAGAGTTGAGACAGACCTAGAGCATGATAGTGATCTGGGAAGGACACAAAGGATGACAGCAGAGAAGAGAAAAATAGAAGCAGTACAAACAAATGAATAATATTTAGTAAATGCATAAGAAGAGAAATTAATTTTGAAGTACTCACTGATTCTTTTTGGTGAGGAAAAGAATCAGGAAACAGCAAGGAAAGGGTGGTTTATGCGGACAACCTTCAAACACCACCCCCTTCACTGCCAATATATTTTCATCGCATGGAAGCTTGCTATGTAACATAGCATGTCTTCATGTGATACTATTGACCATTTTTCAGGGTCCCTACCTTGGAAAATAGACCTATTGCATTGCATCTTGGCCTGCTATGTGACATAGCATGCCTCTATGCGATGCAATTTTCTTGGCGGTGCTTTACCCAAGTTGAGTACACTATCCCAAATAAGGAACAGTGGCCAACTTCAACCGTCTGTCCATTACACACCAACCCAAAGAAGGAATGTGACAATGCTGACACTGCTGTTTACACACAACCCACAAGCCATGAGTCCAAACAAGGACAGGTTACCTATCTTAGTGTTGAGACATTTTTGACAAGAGTATTGGGATTGATACATCCCAACAACATATGCAAGTCATCCCTAAGCTTAGATTGGCTACAGTTCTAGTCAAGTGTGAGTATTTTGGTAGAGAAGGAGCTGAATTCCTCTTCATCCTTTTAGGATTGGGAAAAGTGTGTGATGTAACACAAATGTGAAGAGTGCTAAAAGTGTTTTGGAAACTTATTGGGTCAAAAAACTCATAATTATATCTTATATGGTGGAAAGGTGAAAGGATGAGTGAAGTGATGGGAATAATCCTTCCATAGTCTGCTCATATGCAAAAAAATAAAAAAAAACAAAGACAAAAAAACAGGTTATGGGCAAAATGCAGACAAAAAATATGATTCAAGCCTATTCTTGATGCTGACACCTAACTAACCACCAGGTGTTTGGCAATATAGATGTAGAACAGGGGGTCTCACCAATATGTAAGAAACTTGAGGCAGAACATTGCAAATCCATTCGTAGTCATATTGAGCAAGCAAGAGTAAGATAGTAACCAAGTGTCATTGTGTCCATGATTTCCAGAAAATGTTGAAGGGTTATGAGTGCCTGTGAAAGGACTTTGTGTAGTGGACAACCTTGAGACTGTGGATACTAGAGACCACACAAGGTCTTGTAAGTTATGCAGTATCACATGTGAGCAGAGTGAACATTGAGTGTGAAGATGTGTGGTTGAAAGGATGAAGAAAATCAAACACACTGCATGACTTGACAGGTTTATATGTAGGAAGCAAGAGAGACATAATATGAAATGTAGAGAGTAGAGAAAACAAATTTGTCATGGATACCAATTTGAAAGAGAATATGGAATATACATAAAGGTTAAGTCAAATTGTAACCTGACTTGAAATCTGACTCAAAATAGACATGCTTATAATACCAACAGGTCTTGCATATGTATTCCTTTGATGTGATTGATTAATTTATTTAGGACCCAGGAACATTCTATCAGTCCAGAGAATATATACACAAAAGTTTACTTAGACTCAGTTACTCATAGCTGAGGATGAAATCAAAGACATGAGAGTAGGAAACAATGTTGCTTGATGTTTAGGTGAAAACAGAAAGGCAGCAGAATTGTTTCATTGAGTGTCTTAGGAAAGGATGAGTGTTGAGTATTATCAACATAAGTGCGTAGTGTAACATCAACAGAAAACCCATCTTTTGGCTTCTCAGAAGCGTCAGGGACTGAAAGAGACATGAAGTTGGTTGTGCAATGGTTTTTGAGCTTGGGTCAAGTGCAAATATACAGCGCCTTGAAGAGAGGCATAAGAGCACAAGCAAACCAAGATGAAAAGAATTGAGATTGATTATCCTTCTCTAGTTGTGCTCAGTGATGGGTGTCTCAAGGTGTGCATGTCACGACGGGAATGACATAGTGTGTATTGTATGACGCGGTGTTGTTTCTTATACGAGTCAGGGAGTTGTTGCAGTCTTGTCTCTCTATCCTCAACGCTTCTTACTCTCACTACTTTGAGCAGGTCTGCTGCTCTGCCCTTACGGTCATCTCTCTAGTGGTTGTGATTCCCACTTACGAGACATTTTCTCACTTCAGGCTTTTTTTTAGATTTCGGTTCACTAAAAGTCTGTAAACAGGCCACGGAAGGTTCTAATCTACTTGGGGCACCCTGTCAAGGAGTCATAGATCCAGTCTTCGATGAGTTTATGGCTGTAAGTGGCGGGGTGTCTGGGAAGGTAGTACTAAAAAAAATAAGAGAATATCAGTCAATTTATCCCGTTTCAATTGCCTTTCGAAAACTGACCAAATAACGGTCTGGATCCTTGCAACAACCGTTGGTAGTGTTTGCAGAAGGACAGCAGGAGCTGGTGTTGAGATAGCTGAATGGTGAGTACATATATGGAAAGATGGTCAACCGCTCTCCTCAGTCTGTGATCTATGGCAGCGGAAACCTACCCAAATTTTCCGGGAATACGTTCGATCGCATCGAAAAGAGAAACAATCTCGACATAAGCAGTAGAGATCCCGGTAGATTTCAAATGGTCGAGGTGGGTCATAACCCTGGCATCGAATCGTCGAAGTGCGAGAACGTCCTTGGGAGGAGCTAAAAAATTTCGTAGTCAGCAAGTGCGACTCAGTCAATTTCAAATAAACCGCGAGTTTCCCAACTTACAAACGACGACAAACTTTCGGATACCCGAGTTGACGAGTCTTCTGATCTGGTTCAAGATCACATCGGCGGCTTTGAGGAGGTGGCGCGTACCATCGATATAACTGGCTGAGTAATCATTAATACCATACGAAATCAAACATAGAGTACTATCGCCACAATCAAAAAGAAATCCATAAATCATTTTTAGAATTGTATGCAAACCGATAATCTGAAAACGGACGCTGTCTCACGTGGCTGGGTCAATGACATTTTTCTGCGAAAGATATGTATTCACGTGCTGGACCATATCCGTCGTTGTTGACTAAACTGAGCAGTCACGTTCACTTAGTAAAACATTCGAGAAGAGACAGAATGTAAATCCACTTACCAAATTCACGCGTGATGGCCAAAGATGACGATCGGTCACAGCTCCACCGATAGCGTAGTCCTTGAGGTTCGCGTGGAGTTTTTTTGCCAAGTATTCGGTCCAAACCAAGCCATTTGATGCGCGGTAGCTGACGCAGACAATGGAAATAAAGTAAGCCGATTGGGTATTCATCCCAAGATAAAACTCACTTACCCAGCCTTTGGATCGTCCCCCGTTTGGCGAGGTGGTGGTGCCGGGCCTCCTATAGTTTGTCCATTTGCCATCCAACTGTCACCAAATGCATAGATTGTCTATAGTTTTTTTTTTAAAAAAAAAAGTGCGTCGGCATGTTCATCTTCATCAGCGCAACCCGGAGGTATGAGGTTTTCTCATAGATCTTGAAATTTTTTTGAAAGTCGTCAAGGCGTCTATCTTACCTTGATACCTGTCACATTGATCCCTTCGTTGCGGAGAAGTGGAGAGCCATGGGGCTTGCAGTTAGGACGTTCAGCGAGATAAAGTGGCATCTTGTGCGCCATTACGGAACATGCGGTCCACGCAAGTGCTACCAAATGGTTCAACATGTGGGTGATGGGGAATTGGAAGTTTGTATGCGACAGAAATTGTAGGACCTCAAGCGACCGGAAGGTTATGTAGAATAAAAGAATGAAACCGAGACGATAAGTAATATTATTTTGGGGAGTATAAATCCGAATTTAAAAGAGACGCAAATGGCAGAGGGAGGGTAATAGCCGGATGCCGCTAGGATGAAAGTTGTTAATATAGTAATTGACTTCAAGTCGACCAGTGACCCACACACAATTCCGTACTTGAGTCTGCGAGCAGCTTGATGGGTTTCGAAGGAGGAAAACTCTGCCCAGGGCGTCAACAGAAAGAGCTAGTGTCTTTTCAGTGATTGAAATGGCGTTCCACCTCGATCCCGTTGCACATCATTTCTCTCTAGAGTGGGGTTAAGGAAACCTTATTGATTGGTGGCGTCAATAGCCTCAGAAGCCTGATGTTCTGTTGTACAGGCAGGCTTGAGCTCGTCTCCCCTCCTCGCCTTGCATGAGACATGTCGCCAAATTGTGGCTCAGATCTTCTTCACAGCCTCTCTCTCTTCCTCGCAAATTTTATTTCAGCGCCCCAGAGACTTCCAGGTTGGGCCCCTGTGGAGAAGAATTGGTCAAACCCGACCGATAATCTTCTCGGTGGCACCCATGAGCGCTAAATTGTATCCATGTGGTTTCCAGGTAGCCCCGTTGGCAAGCCGGCGTCATGTCGCGGTGTAGCCGCAGTTTAGTCCACCTTGACGGGGCGGTGTGGAAGACTGCCGTACCGTCGCCCCACACAGTCAGGACTAAGCTCAGGCGCAGACCCGAACAGAGGTGACCCGTTAGTCATGAGCTCGTGCTCATTGCCTTTCTTCCTCATTATACGATACGCGAGAAGTTTCGTTAAGTTCTTGGGACGGAAGGTGGGCGGGAACACAAAGAGAAGATGTGGAACCGGCTCGCCGACCGGCCTCGAACTCTTTATCCCTGAGCTGTGCCGCAGTCGTGTGACATCTCGACACGTGACACCCCGATGTGGGCAGCCCCCAGTCCACAACAAATGCATCAATCACCCAGGAGAGCTTGACTAGATGGGGGAGGACCAGCGCAAAAAATGTCTCATTATTAGGCCAACAAACGCAATACAATGTAGTGAGGTGCCAACAAAATTTAATTTCAATGACTAAAGATATAAAGTAATGGACTTTGGTGGTCAAAAATTGAGTGACAGGGCTCAGGATCTGGTGTTTACAGGCAGTAGTAATGAGTCAGGTTCACTGATGGGAATCTCCTTTCGGAATGACTGATGGAGGGGTGCAAAAAGTTGGGGAGTAGAGAGAACACAAGACATGGCGGACAAGGGGATCAAGTCCCTGTGGGGCAATAAGGGTTTGGATGGCTGTGGACTCATCTGAAACCCGCTCTTCAGTCAGCATCCCACAGTCCTCCAAAGGGGCAAGTTTGGCATATGTCACTCTGAATTGGTGGCCAAAGAGGTGCTGGTCCTCTTGCATAAGGAGAAAGTAGAAGCTGGACACACATGAAAAAAGAAAGGGGTAAGTCAGCATGTCAATGAATTAGGTGAGGTTCAGGTTTTGCAATGTATGCTTGTTGTTGGATAACCAGCTCCTGCTTCTTAGTGAACAAACCACTTTCAATAGTGGTCCATCACAAGTGGCATTGGTTTGCATGTGGGTGCTTAATAATGTGCATGGTTTCCATTTGCTAAGCACAGGCAAGTGACAAAAAAGGTCATGGTTGGAGGGAGGGCAAGGGTGTGGGTTGAAATATGGAGACTTACCACATGACCCATATGCATTTTCAGTCACATTGTTACCATTTGGAAGATGATTGAGTCAATTTAATATTCCAGGGCAGGGGCAGTGGCTTGCACAAGCTAATACAAGTGATCAGCAGGGATCAGACATCAAGAAGGCAGGTCAAATTGACATTTTTTAGTGAGGTTTGGGGTGCTTCACTTGCCTTGCCAATGATTTGCTCAAGCATCAGCAGGCACTTATCCCTGTTGTCCCAATGAGTGGTGTGGCATGTGTGAGAAGCTAGGGAGGAGGTCAAATTCCAGTGGCAAGTGGCTCTCATGCTAGAGAGCATGTGGGTCAAAGCAATAAAGTCACTATGCCTCCTAACTATTGTCTGGCCTACTTGCAAGAGTTGCTGTCAGGGGTTAGCTTCTTTGAGGCTAACCTCCAGACTACAATCCAAGGAGAAAGGCCCAATAAAGGGTTCCCCTTTGAACAACTAAACTTTACTAGTCTACACTGGTTACCCCCAAGTGTAGACTGCAGTTAGTTGACCTCTGAGAAGAGGGTTCAATGCTAGAGCCAACTAATCCTTTAACCAGAGGTGGATTAACTATGTTGCTCTAGCTGAGAGATTACTGAGGTTATTTCCTTTGTAGGGAAACCCTCAGGGATGGAAGCAGTATTTCCACCCTCAACAAAGCAAGGGATGAGCTAATGTTCTGACCTCTTAGAACTTGCTTGGGTAGTTTTTCCTATAACTCTTGGGGATCTCTAGAAGTCCAAGAGGCCACCAGTGGTTAAGCAAGGATGGAGGACTACCAGTCCTCTAGTGTTTTGATCTTTATTACTTTCACCCTATGAACAGTGCACTATTGAGCAGATTTCCTTAGGATAATCCTCAATGTTGTGCTGTTGTTCAATTTAGGTGTTGGTGGTAAAGATAAGGAAAAGGGAACTGAGCCCCTGAGCTAGGAGGAGGGGTTTATATACCCTGGTCTCAGCTCCTTCCTTCATTAGAAGGGTATAATCTGAAACAAGGGGCTGATACCCCTGGACATATGTTCATACTATGTTGAGTTTTTCATCTGCTGTATTACTGTTTACTCTTCATGACTCTTGACACTGAGCCTGAGCTGTAATTATTTATGTGTTTTATTATTGCTTACTTACTTAGCTAATTTAAGGTGTATATGTCTGTGTAAGAGCCTGTGGGACTGCTGCGCAGTCCTCAGGGCTGACAGTTGCAAACCAGCTTGAGGACCACTGGGCAGGTGTTTGCTGCCATTTCGGTTGCAAATCCAAGAGGCAGCAGGTTGTGGTCAATCTGTTGCACACACTTGGTGCTTTGGATTTTTTGAGAAAAACTCACTGGAAATGCAATCATATTGTAAGTGAGGCTTTCCTCCCTCTCCCAGTCAAAATAGATTCTCAATGGCAAGAAAAAAAAACCCAACCAAGAAGTAGTATGGTCCAAACCCAGATAAAGTCAAAAATAGGTGCCATTGTCAGAAGTGTCACCCAGCCCCAGAAAAGT
Organism: Cronartium quercuum f. sp. fusiforme G11; assembly: GCA_015951145.1. Lineage (NCBI taxonomy): Eukaryota > Fungi > Basidiomycota > Pucciniomycetes > Pucciniales > Coleosporiaceae > Cronartium > Cronartium quercuum. Next base: position 19,918 of record MU167255.1, on the reverse strand, counting down.
GAGGTAATCAGTTGGAGTGTGCCCTTTTGGACCAGATTGGGAGGGATTCAAGACTGAAGGACTTGTTTCTTTTTAATGGCTGGTAAGTATGAATGTCATAGTTGTTGAAGCCACATTCCACATTTATCCTCAAGTATCTGCACCAAAAACATTTGCATTGGGTAACTGGATTCATAGAAATACTTTATGAATACCCATGCTGAATTGAATTTATTATGACTTTAATGTGGGGCAATCAACTTTTGACCTCTCAGGAGCTCTGAACTTTCTTTTTTTTATCAGTTGAAGGGGGAAATCCCTGAAAGACACTCAACAGAAGATTTTGGGCCTAATTGCTGAAATCACTTTGGTAGATCTGGAGACTTCTAGACCTTTTGCATGATTCCAGTGTGAACATATGCAGCTCAATTTAATTTCAGTTGAGTCTGAGTATTTGGTCTTGTGTTGCTGCTGACCACACATTGATATTTCTCCACAATTTTGCCCACCTTTCTCTGATAATTTCCAGATCTCATGGGGCATACAGGCCTGCCAGTGACCAGTAAATGGGGGCTGTGACTGATGTCACCCAAAAGGTATACATGGAGTCATCCTCATTCATATTGACATTTAAACCAAAGTTTTCAACTGAGTTTTCTCCTAGTTTGCAATTGGCCTTGACCAATAAACTCATAAGTGACTTTTTACCACTTCATCCACATCTCCCAGTCATCTGAATCATTGTTTTGGGGTCCATTCATCCCATCACCACAACACATTTGACCTTGTGCCAGTCTTGACCAAGACATAGTTCCATTGTTTCCAAAATGATACAAAATTTACCTTAAACACAGTCAGTTGCTTGAGTGGGTTTTTCCTGTAGACCTGTTTCTGTGCGGTAGATTTCACAGCAAGGGATGTTCTCATTGTTTGCTTCTGCCGGATTACCTCAAGCAGTGTGGACTTGGTAGGATACAGTTAGATTGGCAGATTTTTTTTCCCAAATGGTTGTTGAAGCAAGGTTATTGTTGCTTACATTGGTACAATATGCAATCAGTTCCGGTACGTCCTCCACCATACTGAGAGGGAAAGTCAAGTACAGCCAAATCAGTCAGAGCTTAGGTCAAACCAGCTCTACCTGGTTCATTACTTGGTTTTCCAGGGTGAGCTTGAGACTTGCCCAGCTTCTCTCAATGGAAATGGGTTGGAAGGTTGCTTAGAGTAAGAGTCATGTGACTTTATCTGTAGCTGTAAGCACTTGCCCAAGGTTGCCATAGTTAGGTGTAAGGGTGCCTATGTCGAGACACCCTCACTGGGAGTTCACTATCGCACGCTTTTCGAGACTAGTCTCGGGAGAACTTCTGGAATCAAATGAAAGATCAATTGTCTGGCTGGCTCAAGAACACCCCACGCGACAAGCAGTTGTGAGTTCTTGAGAGCCAGGATTATGGTGGCTGTCTGTCCTGACCCAAAGCTTCTCTTATGCTTCTATCCTATGGGTCTACATGCCTGTACCGCGTACTGTAAGGCGTCCCGCCTTACATTAGGCCAAAATTTGTGAATTTCATGGAGTTGAGTGTGGGATTGTAAACCCTTAGTTAATCTGCTAGCAACAAGCCCCCAAGCTTAGTTTACATGGGCTTCATCCACAACCTTCAGGACCAAGTGTCTCTGGAAGTTGGTACTATAATAATTTTCTTACCATTGTTTAAATTTTGATTTCATTACATAGAAGTATGAGGTAAATACATTGTTGAAGTTGAAAAAAAACAAAAAACAAGTTGATTTTTGTAAAATCGCGACTTTGGATAGCGGTGAATGCGAGTATTCCAAGACTGCTGTCAGCTCATCAAAAAGATGAAAATGGAGACAAATTAATAATCATGGGGGATACTTGATGAAAAGCCAGGGTTGAGTGGATAATTTGAGTAAAGCGTACAGAGATAAACCTGGTCTGGGCACGGTAAACAGCTGTTCGTGGTCTCGTCACTCTTCATGAGCCGCGTTCATCAGTTCAGTCTGCGAGACTCAAGACCGTCATTTCACTCTTCATCCCATCCAACGATTTCCTTTATCCATCTATGAAATTCTAACTCAAACAACTGAGATCATAGACTCAAGTCTGAAGATGTCCACAATCGAACCTGCAATCCAAACTCACGCGCTTAATAAATCAGTCTTATGGTCTGTCATGATCTCTCTCATCTCTCAGAGCCTGTAAACTGACCATTCTTTCGATTCGTCTCACTTAAAAGCCTTCAACTTCAACGAGAATGGTCCAATTTATCCCGACTTGATGCAATTCACCAACTTGGAAAACCTTTCGGTCCTCAAGACTCAACTTTAAATTCGAACCCAACTCCACCTAGGTCTTTTAGTTCAAGGTTTTTACTGCGACCTTCAAATGCTACCTTACGTTCAAGTCTTCAATCCGACACCAATTCCAGCTCATCTCAAAAACTTAGTAGAGCTAGCTCACCCGCGCGATCTAATTCAACATCAGAGCTTCCAATCCTTCGCTTCCTCTTTCAATCCCTCGCTTCTCATTTCCCTGGTCTCGACCGCGCTCCACGTAAGCCCCTCTTTCATCATTCTATCATAAATTATACTGACGAGTGATTGATTTCCATTTTAGCCGAATGCTGGGCTTCTATTCAAGCTGTTTTTGATGACTTCAATTCTCGTAACTTCTCTACTAGTCGCGAACGTCAAGAACTTACTAAACGACTTTCGATCTCTGTATGCTACACTCGTATCCTTGCTACCTACCTCTCCTCTATCGTTTGCTTTGCAGACGCAAATCCGGAACCGAGTAGACTCGATTTAGAGTTGTTAAAGCTTATAGACGATCTTCCTGTACGTCTGGCTTTTCTTTTTTTTACTCGTTGTTTTATTTATCAGTTGCTGATCCCTTAAAGGCTTAGGTTTCCCAAGGCGTTTCTTCTCAAGGTTTTTATTCTTTATAATTTATCAATCACCTCTCACTGCAGATAAATTAATCAAAGCTTTTATTTAGTACAGTCAGATCTTGATCAAATTCAACACCGTTCAAAATGGGTAGAAGTAGGCGAGTCAGTAAGAACAGCCAAAGCCGGTTACCAAGCATTTATTCATCGACTTATAAATGATGGTATTTTCCAAACCTCCCCCCATATTCACTTATAAATTTTTGAGATCACTCTTCCTTTGGTGCCTGACATTTCCCTTTTTTTATTATTATAAAGATGATGAATTGGATAGAGCTTTTAAGTTAGTAGCTACTTACGATAAATTAGAATTAATTGGAAAAGAAGATGAAATTTATGGTCATTCTGAGCGTTGGGCTTCACTTTGGCTCGCTTATGTAATACAGTTAAGCTCATTCCTTTCCCTACTCTCTCTTTCTTCACGCAAAGAAGGTACTTTTCAGCTGACACCATCAATTTATTCAGCTTTGTGTATATCTCTGGGCCAGATTCAGAAGAACTTCGGGCTTTAGTGATCAAGGTGGACGGGTTGATTCCTTACGAGTTGATGAAGTAATTCAGAGCCTCCCCTTCGTCCTTTATCTATCTGTCATTTAAGCTGAAAGGGGTTTTTTTTGTTGTTATAGACAAGGTCTGAAGATTGTCAATCCGACTTTGGCGATTAAGAGTGTTGTAACGCTAATGCTCGGGCAACCATGTAAGGACCACATTCTTTATCCCTCGCCCCATTTATTATACAGAGGCTAATTGTCTTGGTGTAAGTTTAGTTGGTGGACTGAGTTTGTTTCAGCGTATCCTCAAGATTGTGTTGAAAAATCAGATTGGGATGTATGAGAAAGATATTGAGACCATCTTGGCTTCGGAAGAAGAGGAGGGTGCGGTTTTACGTTTGGCATTTGAGACGCTGAAAGATTATGTCTATATTTCTGGGCAAGAGAAAAGGGATTTGTGGGCTGAGTTTGGTGAGGAAAAATACTCTAGAGTCTTCTTTTGATCCAGTCCTACAGGAGAACTGAGGACGTGGGTTGCTCGTGTCTTTGTTTTCAGAGAATAAGGATACGGATATTGTTATAGCGATTTTGACCCGTGACAGTACTCGATTAAGTGTAACCCAGATCGACTCCTTCAAGCTTTGGCTAACAGAATTTACCAAACAACAATCAACACCCGGCTCATCCCGATACGAGAACTGTGGCAAGCTCCTCCGGTAAGACTTCAATACACTCACTTGTACATCTCTCATCTCAATACTCATGCTAGAAACAGTCTACTGGTTTTGAAGCGTGACCGGGAACAGCTTCTTGAGATGGTTCTTGAACCTAATAATCACATCATTCGTACCATCAAGCTTTTTCTCGAGATTTATTATCCAACTATGTACGAGTTAGCAGCTGCATCAGATCTATCACGAAGAGTGACGGATACGGAGGCTTTCGTGAAAGACCTTATCAGGCTCTTCCATAGAACTGACAGACCGGTTGAAGTCTCAGATATGATCGATCTAATTGACACCCACAAACAATCTTACTGGCGCTTTGTGCACGAGGTATGTGAATCTGAACAATTTTTAAAATTCAACAATTATTGAATTATTGATTGGGTTGGTTTGGGTGTTTTGTAGATTGTAAGCTATAAGGATTTGTGTACGCCGCTGAAAGAATGGTTTCGAAGACTTCTGGGACTTATTAAGAATGGGAGTAGATCGAAAACCGACCCTGCCTCAAATTCGGTACCAAAGTTGCGTGCGCTACTGACGGACATGTGCCAGAGTGCGTCAGAGTTGGATGCCGTACAAGCAGAAGCTGCTTCTATTGCAAGTTACGATCTATCAGTTAAAGCTCTGGCCGAAGTACAATATCGTACAGAGATCTTGGGATCTGCACGATGTAATGGTGGTAAAGGGGGTTGGATACCGCCTCAGGAATATAAGCAGGCTGTGCTTGAGCTTGCGCGGGCTAAGACGGTGAAGAAGACCGGAGTGGAAGCTGTATTAGGATGGGCTTGGTGGTTGTGCGAGGAGAAGTTGATGGGTAGAAAAGTTGAGCGTCAGGCGAGTCATTTATTTGTGCATTCATTTATTATCATTATTCTTGTTTTTTTTTTTTTTTTTTTTTTTTTTTTTTTTTTTTTTTTTTTTTTTTTTTTTTTTTTTTTTTTTTCTCTCGCTTCACTATGGATGAAATCTAAGTGACTCTTGAAATCTGACAATCTCTGAGCTCCTATTTAATTTCATTATTCAGGAGACCGCGCAGTATGAAAATGGTACTGAGCTATCTATTGCACGACCTCAGCTCATGGCTATCCCTCGATTACTGTACAACTATGTAAAATTAGTCTGGAATTAGGCAAGGAACGGTTTTTAGATGTTTTGTAAGGTTTTGGACTTTCTAATTTCTTGTTTAATGAAAGCAGATCATGTATGTGCCGTGTATTGTATGTACCATGTATTTTTTTTGTTGTTCACTTTTGATGCAGAATGCAATGTATTTTCCCTGTATGTTGACCACTTAAATTTTTGAATTGTTGTATTTGGTTTATTATTTAAGAAGTCTTGTTCTCAGAATTTCCTCCTTTTCTCTTCTTCTTTACCGAATTCATTCCACTCCTCCATTTCCTATCATGAGATCTTTCTCTGAGCTTTGGTCAACGACAAGCTTCCCTGTTATTACAGGTTGTTAACTTGTCTCTGCCTTCAGTATTCTCGTGGTCAGCTGTTACACCTTTTGATCGTATGAGAGCTCAATGAATTCACCTGAAATGTTGGCATTTCCAGGTTGATCTTTAGTGTGGTGAAAAAGATTAACCAAAAGCGAAGAAAATGCACGAGAAAAGAAAAAAAGTTTATAATTTTGAAATTACATTTTTTTTTTTTTTTTTTTTTTAATCGCTATCTTGTATCTATCATTTATATATGTGTTTTGAGAGGCATAAGGAATTTGAAAAATCATAGTTAAAGTAAAAATGTTGATTTGTTTATATATATAGTCATTTGACTCTTTAAAATGGATTTATTTTTGATAGCTACATAAAGTGGTGCTGAGGCTTTTTTTTTTTTTTTTTTTTTTTTTTTTTTTTTTTTTTTTTTTTTTTTTTTTTTTTTTTTTTTTTTTTTT
>MU167254.1:367054-383427 GCA_015951145.1 Cronartium quercuum f. sp. fusiforme G11 | reverse complement strand
ATAAAAAAATAAAAAAATAAAAAAATAAAAAAATAAAAAAATAAAAAAATAAAAAAATAAAAAAATAAAAAAATAAAAAAATAAAAAAATAAAAATAAAAAAAAAAAGTTGAACCTTTAATAAGGTGAATCCAATCTACTGTACCTACTGAATATAGACCTTTCTTTGATAAAATTACAAAAACACAAACTACCCCTGTATATGCATTACCCAAATGATATCTTGGAACTAATAAGGTAAAAACAAAGTATAGAATATGAGGTTGGTTTGAACCATTGATACTTTGAAAGAGTATAGAGTGGAGACCTTGTTTTTGTCAATTATCCTTGTCCAATGCCCAGAACTAACCGCAGACCCTTAAAGTGCCCTCAAGTTTCAAAGCATTCCTAGCTAAAAAAAGATCATTCCTTTTAAAGAGTTGTACATCTTCTGAGGTAAATCTTTGAAAAAGAGGAAACTTTTTAATTGAATGTGTTTGAATTTATCACAAATAGTAAAGCAGCATTATCCTGGTACCAAATTAAGTGTCTGAGCCTTCTCATGACAATTTAACTATGTACACTTTACATGTACCTCCCTTTTTACTTGGTGTGATAGAGCTTTTCTCTCGTCCTGTTTTATAATGTTCAATGGACAGCAAAGCCGCATGCTGGAGTTGATGGAATTTGGTTCAATTCTTGAAAGGCTTGTGGAGGACATGTTGAGCCACCCAAATCCACCATACAGGGAGTACAAGAACTTTGTTCTAAAGGTCGTCTTGAGTTTCAAGAACGCAGTTGCAAAAATTTCAGTCCACAAATCATGAGTACATCCTGAAGCAGCAAATCAAATAAACCCAGTTCGTAAGACAAAGGAAGTCTAAAATGGCAAATCGCGAGCAGTTAAGCCAACGGAAAACTGGGAGCAAAAAGCGTCTGGGAAACATGTTGTTGCCTGATGTCAAGGCATAGCATACGTGAGGCCAAATGCCAAGGGACGAAGAAAGCAAAATGTGCTACAGGGACATAACGGCAAACAACAGTGATGGGCAACTTGAAGATTTTAAGAGCACAAGCGTGGTCCAGCTTTTCATTAAACAGTGAAGCTTTGCGATGTCGTTCAATGCATTTTGAAATTACAAATGACAATGATCTAGGTAGCAATGGTAACCTCAACCTCTACACCAGGTTCGATAGACATAGAAGTCTATTCAAAAGGGCGAACAAAATGATTAGACATGTACAAATAATAACTATGGATATTTAGTTTAGAGACTCACAATCTGCTTAACAGTCTCAGCAGGACTTTGTAAGTCGATAAGTCGTTTATGGATCTTCATCTCGAATCGATCCCAAGTCTTAGAACCTTCACCACAAGGCTAATAACAAATGAAAAATGGTATTAGACCAAACATCGGATATTATGGTCACGATGCATAAAAAAATATTTGATCTTGAAGGGCGTACGGTTTTACGGGTGGTGATCGAGAGTCGCTTAGTAGGAAGTCGAACGGGACCCTTAACACGAAGGTCCTTGTCCTTAGCACGGTTAACCAAGTCAGAGCATACTATTATAAAAACAAATATAAAAGCATTCAAGTCAGAAGACGATCTTGAAGATTAAATGCAGAAGTGAGCTGATTAACAAGGATTCCAAAATCACCTTTCTCGAGTGCTTTGACGTTCTTACTAGTAAGTGTAATACGAATTCGGTGAGATTTAGCCGGTGGTAGACCAGCTTGATCGTATTCTTTTTCACCACCTTTTGCGACGTAACTCATCTTGAATTTCCCCTATCAAATGGGTTTGGGTAAATAGTTGAGTCAGCGGTGACTAAATCGAGCAGAAAAAGGGCCGTGTTAGATTACTGTGAGGTCTATACTCCGACTTTGAAATGTACGTTCAAGATCACTCACCTAAAGTTGGTTGTTTGGGTTGTTAATCAGTCGGCTCAACAGGGCCCGATACACCTATCCGCACGTTTCATTTTCGAAACCTAACTGTGAGAGTGACAATTCCTCTTTTTCATCGGCCTCGGTCTCGATTCTATCGGGACAGACGCGGGTCGGATCGCCCACAAAAAAAAAAAGCAAAGCAAGTGTGAGCAGGCTTGCACCGCCAGCAAAAATTACTCGGACAGCCTTGTCCGAGTAATTTTTGCTGGCGGTGCATGTTGTCAAATCTTGAAACAACATTGTGTGTAGTGATGGGTGTAGAATAGGTGAATATAAAGAACTATATAATTGGATAGAGATGCAACATACGTAGCAGATGTCTTTTGAGGTGACTGAGAGCATCTCCAGCCGCCGCTCTAAACCTAAAACGTACAAAAACGACTTTCTAGCGTCATTTTACACTTACAGCATGAGTTACCGCGTGGCTTCCACAGCCGTTTGCTATAAATGTAGCCACCATGTATGGCTGCGTGGGATAAGTTTGAGGTGTGGGGGTTTTGAGTAGCGGAGTCAAACAAAATCGAGAAAGGGACACTTAAGAGGTCTGGAGGGCTGTAGGTTCTGGGAAATGCTGTAGGCCTACAGCATCTGCAAAACGCTAAAGCAAAAATTGTAAACTTATAGTGTCACTTACAGCATCGGTTGGACACTGAATTGGGGGCCTACACTATAAGTCTGGCTCACACTGTAGGTTTATAGTGTCGACTAGAGACGGTCCAAGATACTGCTAATTTTATTGGAACAGATCACTGAGAGTCAGGGCTAGCCTTACATGCATATATGATATTGTTAGCTTCTTTTTGATTGTTTTTTGAGTACCATTTCATTTGGTAACAAATGATTCAAAGTTTCAAAAGAAAGCTCAATTTTCAGTAAAGCTTATTTTTTATGATGTTCAAATTTCAATGTCAGGCCAGCTAAGCTACCAGAATTTCAAAGATCAAGCTGATGCTGGCTAAAAAAAAATTATAGAAGTGATGAAAAAAAAAAACAGGTCTTCATTAGAGCAGATACAATCTACTAGATACTCCTTTATTCGGGAAGGATTCGCTGGTTCGTTCATTGATTGAAAAACTGGAAGGTCGTGAAAAAGGGAAACAGCAATAAAAATTGAGAAAGATCAAGAAGTGTCATAAAACCAATGAGGAAACAAAAAAAAAAATCTCCAAAAATCCAAAATCAAAACACAACCCTGCACAGAATCAATCAAGTTCTAGTTTTGGGTATGAATAACCGCACATTATTTGAGATCAACATACCATATAGATTCTATCTTTTTGTGAATATGTATATGAAGCCCAATGTGATTAGATATGAGGATTGAGAGAAGATGAGAGATCAGATCATAAAAATGAAAGCAAACCTACTCAATAACCACAGCAATTTCTAAACAAGTTTTTTGACGATTGCTGCATCACCAAGAGAATTGTATTGCGAGAGTTAAACTAGAATCTAAAATCAATTGGAATTAAAACGTACCCTGTCCATGATCAATTTGATCGTTTTTTGATCTCATCAAAGCTTTGTTGCAATGAAATTCAGTAAGTATAACTGCAACACCGTTGAGTTTTTAGTCGAGAGGGAGTGTGTGGATCAGTGGCTGTGACGTGGAATTTTCCTTCAAATACTTTAGTCATGTCCGCATCGATCTGGATTTGATAAACGTTGTGCGCATAACACTCAATTTTTGTGATCCCAAATTACCCAAAAGCTGTTGGTTGTCACTACAAATGTTCTATTCTGATAGTGGATTTTTTTCCAAGATGGGATTTGGGGTCTCTTGTTATCCAACCCTTAACGTCACGGGCTAACTGAGTGGCAAAGGCAAGGGACAGGCAGTGGCAATCGTTGAACCAACCTCTGAGTCCCGTGAATCATTGACCAAGGGCTCGTGTAATGGGTCGTCAGAATCACCTCGGATTCATCTGGCCTTGACCACTGCATCTTTAGGATGCGACCGCCTTATCTGAAGCCAAAATCCACGTCGTTCTGTGGTCTCAAATGCTACGATTTGGATGTCACATTAAAGACCTTCCATGGTGTCACACACAAATGAAAGATCCTTTGAAAAATTTGTTTTATTTGACCAAAAAAAATAGTACATAAAAGTGAATTCAGTGAGTCAAGTGATAATTTTTATAACTCAAAAATATATTCATTGAAATATACAGGATATGATACATGTGTTTATGAGAAAGTGAATTGATGTTCTTATATATATACATAAATCTGATCTTTATCATTTGACTGATAAGGATTATCTTTAAAGTAACTCACCTGGTACTTTTTTTGGAGAGAAAGAATAACCTGGTAAAACTGTATTGCTACACTTCTTGAACCTTATTGAAGTACAGTATTTGTGATAAGTTATCAATGATCATCGAGTTCCGCAAACAGCATGCAGATTACAATGGAGTGCTGGGTAGTTTTTAAGTTGGGTGTTATTTCAATATAATATATCTACAATATTCTTGACATGGTCATGATCATAAATTTCTACAGGATGTTTGTCCATTTTTTTCAAGTCTAGTTTCCCTTTCCATTAATGGTATAAGTAATCGAATGTGTGTTATGATATGTAGCTGAGCTGTGAGCTTTAGTGACAAGTTGATCAAAAGATGTATGATTTCAGTTGAGAGGGGGGATACTGGTACATAAACTTTGGTACGAAGGATCGGGGTGATAAGACGAGGTTGTGTATGTGAGAGTGTGTCGTTATAGTTAGATATAGGTGATGGTGGTGGTGGTCAGGTCAACGTGTTTGCCTTGAAGAATGAAACAGTAGTGAGATGAGTTTAAGGTGTTAAGTCCCCCTAAGACTTAATTACCCTTTTTCCTCTCTCCCTCTCCCTCTCCCTCCCTCACTCCCAACGTGGACCCTTCCCTTCTCAATTATCAACTTCATCCTCATCCAACAGTCAAACTGTTTAAAACAATCTATCAAACCATTTTATAAAATATTAATCATCATCACCATGATCAATATATCTCAATAAAAAAACATTTAAAGAAACATCAAAATTACCTCCTCAACTTGAAATTGAACACTTCAAAAGATCAAATCCAAATCGAATAAAATCATTAAAAACCTTTATCACAATCTCAAACTCACTCTCTTTCCTTGAATTCGAATCCGAATCCGAATCTCAATCTAATTTTCTATACTCCAATCGATTCCCAGTTAAGATACAAAATATCCTTATCAACCGAATGCAAACAACATTCAAAACGACTCCATCCCTTATTCTCACTTCCACTACAACCGTCAACCCAGACACAATCGGAGGTACTGAAAACATGTAAGTCAATCATCATTTTAATTCATTTCTAATCACACTTTCAAACTGTACCCTCCCTCTTTCTTTTATATCTCAGTCTATCCTCTTTTCTACATTCCACATCCTACCTTCAGACCAAACTCTGTCTCCGTCCTTTTTTTGGTTGGTTAAATCGAAATCAGAATTGGCTGGCTATATGTCAGTCTGGGGTTCGTGTCAGCGTATTATGATATCATGTACTTGATTTTACATCAAAGTCAAGAAGGTCCTGAGATGGATTTCTACTTGATGTTTTGTTTGGCCCATCATCCTGTCTGGTAGAACTCGTTCGATCGTCTGTATTTGTCTCCCTACATCTTTTACTCGCCGTCTCTTTTAATACTCACTAAACCAGACGGCGCAGTAGATGAGAAGAAACAAAAAAAGAAAAAGAAACCTGTCTGGTCTTATACCCAATTCTTATAATCAATATCTACTTTTAGTCCCTTTTTTATTATATTATTATTATCCTTTCGATCAGTTCTTTTTCTGTCTGCTGCGCTTGTTCCCCCCGTCATTTATCACACAGGATTTAATCTCTCCTTTTATCCTTCTGTTCCGTCCACCCTTATATCCTCTTTTGTCGTTTGTTCGACACTCCCTCGTATCCCAAAGTACCTAGTTCAACTCAGCTGACCATTGTTCTCTTTCATCGTTCACGTTCATAAAATTGGTCCATCTCTTAACAGTATCACCTACTCAAGCATTATCATCCTATCCATTGCTCTTCAAGTCATCTTACACCCCGACTTCCTCCCAACATCAATGAAAGACTCCTTCGACCTTTCCTTCAACGCCTTCTCCGTCGGTCCTCGAGCTCTCCAAGCCGCTTTCTTGGCAGGTTTAGACCCTACCCCAATCGTTCGACGCATCTAGCTACTTTCACTTTGACGGGTCCCTCTTCTTTTACCGCACCCATCATTGACCCCCCTCAAATCAAGGCCGCATTTCCTTCAACCATCTCTCCCCCTAAAAACCTTTCATCATTTGGTTCATTGGCTATCTCGTTGGGGACCTTTCTCCATTGTTCGTTCTTATCTATATATAACCCTTGCACGACTTGTCATTAATCCTTTTTTTTTCTCTTTTTAAATGTCAATCAGTCAAATTTGGCCAATCTCCAATATGGTCGCCATCAAGAGCTTTACTCAGCTCTCTTTATCTCGCCCTTCATCTCAGAACTCGACATCTAGGTCAATGACCCCATCACCATCATCATCATCAGCCCATGCAACAGTGATTTCGCGACCGAAGTGTAATGATGATTATTACTTATCAGATGAACAATTAGTGATTCGTCGTCCGAACCTTAGGTCTCGTTCTGCCGGATCACTCGCACGTAAAGCTGATTTAAGTATGTCATTCACTAACCCACCTAACGTGACATTAGCTTGGGAACCAAGAAGTTCTCAAGAAGATTTGACTGGAACAACGGTACCGACGGTGAATGTCCTATCATCACCTGTCAAATCGTCACCACTTCCAACACTTACTGGTAGAAGTCGACATACGATGGTTATGGCACCTACGCCAACAGTAGCATGCGGTCATACAATTCAACCTACACCACATACATCAGGAGCTCATCGACCATTATTATCTACTTTATTATCAGTTAGTACTAGAGCTTCTCCTAACATTACAAGGTCTAATTCACCCATGGAAACTTCGAATAAACTTAATTCATCTACTTCAACCAATCCTATGGTCAAGAATCACCTACAATTACTTGAAGCTAGTTATGTTAGTAAAGTGGGAACTAGACTTAAAGATTTAGTTAATAAAGTCTTTCCTTCTCATATCGAGAACGGTTTGATTTGGAAGGGTAGAATTGCTCCTAGACCTAATGCTGCTTTTGAGTTAGGTGAAGCATTAAAACAGTTAGTCCCTTTTCCCTCTTTCTCCTTATCATCTATTTCCTTTTTAATCTGTCACTATCGTCATCATCATTTTGCCTGAAACTTTTATCCTATGGATTTTTTAGTGAGTTGTCGGTTTCGAGCTCCGATTCCTATATATCTAGAGCTCTTCTACGTACAGCTGTCATTCCTGCATTAACAGTTTACATTGGAAGGTTAGATCCTTTGCTAGTCTCAGCCACAACTGAACCGACAGCGTTGTATCTACCCAAAAACGTGAAGGAAGTAGATAACTCGTTACCATTAGTTTTGCGCTATAACATTGAAGTGATCAAATCAGCATGGGTCATTAGGAATTCATTAGAAGAAATATGTGATGGAAAAGGTTGGGAAGGAGATGGTCCTGTACCTAAAGTTTTGATTGAAGGATTACAACCTTTTGAATTTAAATTAGATGCTATCGTTCAAAGGTTTATGGGGCCTTATTTAATTAAAATTAAGGAGGTTGTTATGGATAAAATATTAAATTTTAGAAATGAATCTATTTCATTGCATTCTCATATTAGAGGATTGCCATTAGGTTTAAGTAAAAGTACAAGTGGAATAGGATTGAATGGAAATAATTCGACTAGTACAAATGATAATATGAATGAATTATCATTAATGTTAGAAGGTATCAGAAAACTTTTAATGATTAAATTGAACTGTGGGAATGATAGTAAGACTTGGATAGTTAGTATCGGTTCACAAGCTGTTTGGAAGGCTTTATTAGCTTTCTCTTCTAGACCTGGTTTAATTATTCGAAACAATTTACAAACTGTACCACCAATACATCACGACAATTCGATAGGCATTAGTAGAAGTGCGCGTCATATACTTAGATCTGCTACTACTAGGAGATCTCCTTCTCCTACTACATCTTCTGAATACTTAATTTATACAGAATTATCGAATGAAACTAAAACGTTTTATAATATTATCGCTTCATTTGTTAAAGGTATTGCTGGTTTGGGTACTTCTAATCGACCTAATTCTCCATTATCAACAAATGAACTTGATTGCATCTTTTGTAGTCATGGGTTTTTAGTCAATGAAAATCAAGATAATGATGACGATTTGGTTAGAGATGCAATGAATGAAGCATTAGAAGCTTTTTCTTCATTTCGGTTAATATTATTGAGTTTATTACATCCTAAAAAATTGATTGATTGTTTAGAATCATCATCAACAACAACAACAAAAGGAGGTTCAATAATATGTAAAACATTAAATAAAGCATTACAAGAAATTCCACCATTGATATTATTACATTTATTAATTTCTAGAATTAAAGATTTTAAATTACCTCATCAAATTTGGAATATTAGTTGGAATGAATATTGTCAACTTTTAAAAGGTTTTGGTGCTGCTGAAGTTTGGTGTAAAGAAATTGGGATTGAAGTTCTAAATGAAGTAAAAAGATTAAAATTTGAAAAACGACAACAATCACAAGACAAGAAGGAGGAAGAAGAAGATGGAGATATGGAAAAGTTGATTAAACTGGTTTGTTTCTATCAACTTGAAATCAAAGATTAGAAGGAAAGAAGAGAAAAAAAGATGGAAGACACGAGAAAGATAGGGTGGGCATGAACGAAGAGAATTTCTGTTTTGTTTTTTTTACTTGTTTTCTTTTTTCCATATACATGATAAATGAAAAAATCAGGTCTAAAAAAAAAAAAATAATAATAATAATAAAAATAAAAAACTTTGATCTGTTGTTTTGTTTGTTTTCTAGCTATTCTTTGCTGTTGTTTTTTGATTGTCATTATCAAACATCAGCTTTTTGTTTTTCCTTTTTCTACAGTTTTGTGTGTCTGTGTGCGTGTGCGTGTGATCAATTCATCTATAACATTTTCTTTGTGACTTTGTGAGAGACAGAGAGAGAGAATACACTTGGTGAGTCAAAAAAAAGACAACAACAACAATAAAAGATAATAGATGGTGAAGGAAGTATGATCTCGAATTCCTCTTTCTTTTGTCTACAGTAGATTTTTTTCTTGTTTTCTGTGATGAAGACCAGTTAGCAGGTTCTGGGAGTGCCTTTGGACCCAGAAACCACAGTAGGCGCGCCTTTGATCACAAGATTAGTCTGGAGGTGTCTCGATACAAGCTGATGTGCTTTACCCGATTCATATAACAACTGGCAAGTCTACAGGTCAGGGTGAGTAATATGTCCGACAATTTCAATGTCCTCTCGAGACCTCAGGTTGGTTATTGTCAGCCCTGAGGACTGCCCAGCAGTCCCACAGACTGTACCACATATTGCAGGTAGTGTAATAGTTACGGTAAACAACATATGTGTAAACATATACACATCAAGTCAAAAACTACAACTCAGGGCTCAGTGTCAAGAGCCCATATGTACACTACATAATATAAGTAAACATAGGTTAAGACACATGAATACAGATGTAATCATAAAGTACTATAAAAGGATATAGTGACCAATGAGGCTGTGCTAGCATAAATACAGTATTCTGCAAAAATATTGTCACTGGTGTGGTTCGCCAAAATGGTCTAAGAACATGATTTACATATAAGGACATTATTAGGATATAATTACAGAACATCCTATTAGGAAAATTGGCAATAACAACATTTAATCATTCTTTTAGGTCTACAAGAAAATCTAACTTTGAAAATATGAGAGATAGACTAGAAGTTAATTAATAGAAAATGCACGAAATTATAATACAAACAACTTTTGTTAAAGTGCTGAAAGGGATTTATAAGTAGAATAAAAAGAAACCCTTATACAGTAGCACAAAAGAGTACTTATTTATTTGAAATTTTTGGTGTATAAGACTTTCTCAGTCAATTTTGATGCTATGGAGGGCTACAGTAGCTCAAAATGTTTGTATAATTATTACAACTTTTGTCTTTGGACCAAATAGCTGGGTTGGTCACAGCAGGCTCTATAAAATTGTAGAGGTAGTCTAACAGGGTAAAAATGTTGAAAATAGGTAATTTATTCTATTGGGTAAGACAAAAGTGGTGGGTATAGGTTGAAACAGAGGGGAATTACTGGTTTGGAAAGAGGAAGGGAGCTGAGAAAGCCCAGTGACATCATTGGAAGGAGTTTAGAGGATTTTCGTGGTGTTTATCCAGGGTAAATGGATATTCATTAATTTATCAATTATTCACCATTTGGCAAGCTATGCAAAGGAGTTACATTAAAGCTTAGTGGTGTTAATCAAAGTTGTGGGGAAGAACGAGGCGGATTGGAAAAGTTGGGTCTCATCACTGGGAGAGAAGGATTGGAGCCATGATGTCATTTAAAAATGAAACAACCCCTTTCCTGTATTTTGAGGGTCTTGTAGAATTAATTACAGAAAATTGTACTAATAAAAGGGGTCCAAAAGTTTAGTGGAAGTAAATTGGGGGGGGGTTTTCTTTCCCATGTAATTTCTTTGGATGGATTGATTGCCTGGAAGTGTGTGCTTCCCATGTGCTGAAGATGGACAAGTGGATTTTTGTGTTTTTCTCTCTAGTAAGTTGTAGTGCAATAAAGCACAAGGTTGTATGGTGGACCCTTGTTTTTTCTCACTTTTTTTGTTTGTGGCACAGACACCAAGATGTTCTCTAGTTTTTTCCCTGGTTCATATAGCCTGAGAGGGACTTTCCCCCCCCCTGTTTTCCTTTTTTTTTGGGTGTCAGAGCTGTAAAATAGAAAATAATATTTTTCTAAAGGTAAACTGATCATTGTTGAAGTATTATTAAGTGTGTAAGAGTCTTGGTTTCATGATATAAAAGTTAGAGAATTTATTTAAGTAGTCTAATACTACTTTCCTTAGTATAGTGTTGCTAGAATTTCAATTTTTTTTTTTTTTTTGAGTATTATAGAGCTTCTGTTGCTCTTGTAGTGTGTAATAGGATTGTTTTATAATAATAATCCAGCAATTTTTCACCAGGGTCTGCCTGTAGTCTTGTGGACTTAAAACTGAAGAGAGTTGTTTGTAACTGTGAAGGCATTTTTTGTGATACTAACCTCAATACTCTGGCCCTAGGAGTATTTTTGTTGTGTTTTCCTCCCTTCCAAGCTCTGCCAACAGCCAGGCACCTGTTGGAGTTCCACACTGGCTCTTCACTGATGGTCTGTGTGTGGCCAGCCAATTTCAGTGAAGAGCCAGTGACAACATTTTTGCAAACTACTGTACTATAAATAGAACTAATGACCAATGAGGCTGTGCTAGCATAGTATAAAGATAGGAGAAAGGGCAATCTTTCTACTGAGAATCTGAGGGTATATAAACTCCCTTCTCAGATCCTCTTCCCTTTCCCCCCATGCACATTCTTACACTGAACAGATGAATAGACTTAATATTCATAAAGGAATATTTGAGTCTTCTTCTCAAATTGGGATTTCTTTGCATTGACTACAAAAGGTAGTCTGGTGCACTATCCCTCTGAGAACTCATCTCTGTTTCTTACTTCATCTTCTATATATATGTTTGTACAAGGTCTTGGATCCTTCTCCATAGACTGTACCCTTATACTGACAGACTCTGGACTGAGATCTTCAGGATAAGGTGTGACAGGAAGTCAAACTCAAGTGAGTATGGATAACTGCTGGGTTATAAACACAACTGAGTATGGATAACCACTCACTACATGCAAACACTGACCCCACAGATGCGGGGTTATGCTGACACCACGGGGCTGGGTCTGCGGGCACCACTGTGGGGTCAGCTGACGCCGGTGCGGGGTCAGGCTAGGCGTCAGCTGACGCCGTTTCCCCTTTTACTCTCATTTGAGCTTCTCATATATCGTACCTCATTGCCATCCACCTCTTTCATTCTCTGTTTCAAATCATCAACTCCAACTTTTAGGATGAAACTCATACTCTGTGAATGCCCAAAGTGTCTCACCTATACTCGACTCGACAAAAACGGAAATTCCGCCAATGGCCAGATGGTGCACATCAGCACTCAACGGAAGCACTGGGCCCAAAGACGTCACAATTCAAAGGATGTTTCCGCACCTTTCCATCTCATCACCTTCAACTAACGACACAAAATTGAGAAGTGAAGAAGATTTGTCCAGTGATGAGAGTGACAAGTCACCAAACGTCAGCACTCACAGAAAGGCTAATGAAGAGATGAAATGGATGTAAAATTGGCCGAGTGGACTAGATGGTTGTGGGAGAGAGTAAGCAAGAAACGATGTTGGCTTTTAAGGAAGAGATATAGCAGACACAGAACAAATCAGAGGTATTGAAATATTACTCGACCATCATTTGTGCTTCACAAGGACCCCGGATTCAGCTCAGATCACCCGCGAGGAGGTTAGGCATGTAACAGGGGCTATGATGATCTAGACCAACAAGACCTTTATTCGAAGCTGATGAAGATAACAAATCCCACAGGAAATGGATCCTTGCAATACACTGACGTGTTCTTGACCCAAATTGGACAATCCTTTGGACGAATCGACATGGAACTGTATCGAAACCGGCTTGGCCCAAGGGTGACAGCTGGAACAGATGGCTGACACTGTAGTTGACGCTGTCGCGGGGTCAGCTGACCCTGTAAGTGAGAAAATGTGGGGTCAGCTGTTTGCATGTAGTGACTGGGTTATAAACTCAACTGAGTACGGAAAACTGCTGGGTCATAAACTCACAGAATCTAGGGTGACTACTGTGTCACAAAGATTCTTATTCTTGACCAAGAGTGTATATAAACACTCAATAGCCTAATACATACCCTAAATCCTCTCCTAAGAGGTCATCTAACTGTAGTCTGTGCTGGTTTCACCCTTCACAGACTACCTTGTCCCCTTATCTCCTATCCTTAAATCTTCTAAAATCCTCAACTGTAGTGTTGAGGTAGACCTGACAGCAGTCTGCCCCTCACAGTTATCAGGTCAATTCAACCATTTGGAAGTTCTCAATGCTTAATGAAAAATTGTCCATGGATTAGACCGGTACGATGCTATTTGCAAAGAAAGTCGGTCAAGTGAAACATACAAAAATGATCAAAAAGAGTTTCAAGAGCACGAACGAATTCAAAATTTCAATTAAACGTTGGTAGCCCATTCTTGGGTCTTCTCCTATATTCACCAAGATAACAGAGTTCACTATATGATCTCAATCAATTTGTCCCTAATTGAACTATCAATGATCAATCAGCATGGAGAAAAACAAAGCTAGCCCTTCAAAAGGAAGTCAAGTCATATCTGGACTCGATGTGAAAGTAAACTTACTTCTGATTTCATTAGAAGCCTATCAAGTTCAAAAGTTAATCTTTAGCTATAACAAGTGCGCAAATTCGAGTAGGGGAGACCATTGAGAACTTTTACGGAACCTGTCCGGGTGCAGCCATTGCGGCCAAGTCTTATAAAAGGGCCTTAGATCAATTATGTGGCTCAGATCTACAGGTGGAGCTTGAGCCAGTCTCTGAGACTTTCTCTTTCACAAAAAGAAAAAATATGACTGAATTACTGATCAATATCTGGATAATCTAACTGCTCATAGGTTATGTAGAGCTGTTGGAAAATAAACTAAGAAAAAGGTAAAAGATACAGGAAGATAAGATACTTATAAGCAAGAGAAAAATAAGGCACAAATAATTTATAAGACAATAAGTAAATCAGTGGAGCTCGAGCAAGTGTGTATCTTGGGATAGTGAGAGAAGGGAGAACAGAGACATAGGCCAATATCAGAAATGTGTATGCTCTTTTCCAAAGGGTAAGGAAAAGCGAGTAATGTTATCTTGAGCAGCTTATAAGAGCCTAAATATTAGATATGCAGCTACAGAGAAATTGAGAGCATAGAGGTTAATGGTGATAAACAAACACACAAGCTTCTGTATTACTTATAAGCAAACCTACACCAACAGGAGTCTCTTAATTGTATATTCCAGGAAGGTCAAATCGAGCATTTATTTCTTCTTCTTGGTTTTCCCTTTTTACCTCATTAGTGAATGTGAGGTTATTTGACAAGAGTTGTGATATTGAAGAGCAGGGGAATCTTGGTCTTCTTTAAGGTAAGGAATTTTATTTGTCTGTGACAGTCTTCTTCAAATCAGCCTCAGACTATAAACGTTGAATAACAAATCAAAACATAAATCAGTTTAATCAATTCATAAAAAAGATTTATAATGATTGAGTATTTTTTGTATTTTAAAAAAAAGTTAATATCACAAAATGCGTACCTTCAAAGCGAACTTTAACATTTCACTAATCTTCCCTTTACCCTCTTCAAACATAGGACTAAAAAATTCAGCAGTATGTTCAAACCTTCTACGATAAACTTGAAAATCGCCATGACTTATACATTGACTCCAACCTCTTGCAGCTAAAACAAATTCACAATCATCACCACGATAACTTAAATCTTTTATAGAAGCTGAAATAGTAGATTCTAAACGTTCTGGATTTAAAAATAGAAATTGTATTAATCCAAACCACATTTTGAATACAGGTGTAGCAGCTAATTCTAAATGTTTTAAAGGATTAATTTTTAATTGATACCAACAATCTACAATACCTAATAAAGTTAAATGACTATTAGGTGGTGATGATTCATCTTCTGCTGGTTCACCAATTGCAAAACTCTTAAAAAAATCATCTGATGGAAATAGAGGTTTACATCTTAAATCATCGTTTGAATTTGGTATACCAAAAACAAAATCTCTTGCAATTAAAACTCTTTTTCTTAATAAATCTTCTCGATTCGATATCATTAATGTGAATAATTCAGTTACTGATCTTGCATATTGATCTATTTGAATTTTAGCTGATGGATTTAATATCGCTAAACCTGCGTAAACGTGCCATTTTGCTGAATAAATCCTTAAAGCCTGATCATAATGATTTTATACATAAAATATAATGATGGATAGTTAATAGAGGAATCATCTCAGACTTCTTTTTTTTTTTTTTGAATAATTTTGAATTCAACATACGATATTGATTTTAACTACTTCAATTCCTCGAATGTATCTTCCCATTTCCCATGGAAAGCTACCCACTGCATGCCAAGCA
The DNA here is from genome assembly GCA_015951145.1 of Cronartium quercuum f. sp. fusiforme G11. Taxonomy (NCBI): domain Eukaryota; kingdom Fungi; phylum Basidiomycota; class Pucciniomycetes; order Pucciniales; family Coleosporiaceae; genus Cronartium; species Cronartium quercuum. The sequence continues at coordinate 368,296 of MU167254.1, read as the reverse complement.
GTTCCCATACTTAAAAATTACCAACAAAAAACTTGATTAACTTCGCTCGAAACCAAGTGTAAAAAAAAAAAGAAAGAGAGAAAGATGATGACAGAAAATAAGAATAACTTATTTCTTCTTACCTAAGAAAAGCGGCATGAGTACACGCTTGGGTATTTGCAGTCACTTCATCATGTTCATCATAACTAAGTTCAACGTAACGACTTTTCATTGGTGAAAGTAATCGTTTAACTAATTCTTTATCTTCATTCGTACATCGATGAGGAACTAAAACCTTTTGAGATCAAGACGAAATCTATTAATCAATTTTATAGAATGAATTATATATTGATATTGAAAAAAAGAACTAAAACTAGAATTCACCAGAGCTTCTCCATCTGGTGAAATTGATGGACCGTGGAGTGAATGTACTGAACAAATTTTAACATCAGAAGGTAAATATTTTTCAAAAGCAATTCTTTCTGGTGTTTTTACAGAAGTTTGTGCAGCTACTATTGCACCTGTTTTAGTAGCTTTATTTTTTTTCATAGAAAAAGAAATGAGTTCAGTTTATTTTTTCTGGAAGATTGGGCTTTGACGAATGAAAATAAAATAAAAATAACTTACATGGTCCATATTGTTCAACTACACCATCAAGGAATTCTGCATCTACGGAATAAATTATAAAATCTGATGCTCGACTGACTAAATGACCATTTTGCATAACAGTAATATTGGTACGATCTATCAAAAAAAAAAAAAAAAATTAATATCTCAATTCTGTTTTTTTTTTTTTTTTTTTTTTTTTTTTTTTTGGCAATATGACAAGAACGTTAGATTTGACCTTTGAACTCCAATTTTAATGACTCAAAACGTTCAGGTCGATCGCATATCAATAAACTAATTAATTTTTTTTTTACAAAAAAAAATCAGTAATTCATTTTTCTACATTAATCATTTTTTGAATCTGGAAGTATGATACTATTTAGAATGATACGTAACCGACGTTCTGGGTCTTTTGCTAATCGATTAGCATACATTCGACCCATATCACCCATTCCAATTAAACCTATCACTACATCATTATCTTGTACCATTTTGTGAAATGACCTATTTAACTAGAGTGAATTTATTTCTCGCTTGAACGAGTTGTGTCTTATGAAGTTGATGCGGACTTGGTTTGTAAGTAAAACTGAGGATGGATTTATAATTTAATAAATGTAAAAATGGAATATAATACACAGCCCCCCCCCCCCCCCCCCC
>MU167254.1:346614-361356 GCA_015951145.1 Cronartium quercuum f. sp. fusiforme G11 | reverse complement strand
CATCATCCTCAATAAACAAGTCCATAGTTCCGTTTCTTATTTAATAAAGCTAAAAGCTACGAAACGTTTTTGACTGACTACTTATATATAATTAACTCATTACTTCAGGTATTATAGACACCTTCACACCATTCCAATATTTCTCAAAAAACCTTTCTCTGACTTATTAGATTTATCTCTCCTTATTTATATTGTACAGGTTTGTCTGCCCAAACCTCAAAGATCCTTTCATAGGATAACTGTGGTGATTAACCCACATTTGTATAGGTTAGCAAAAAAAAAAAAGAAGTTTATTATCACTTGTGATCGAAGAACCTCCATAGTTCCGTTTCTTATTTAATAAAGCTAAAAGCTACGAAATGTTTTTGACCGATTACTTATATATAATTAACTCATTACTTTAGGTTTGTCTGCCCAAACCTCAAAGATCCTTTCATAGGATAACTGGGGTGATTAACCCACATTTGTATAGATCCTTTCATAGGATAAGTGTGGTGATTAACCCACATTTGTATAGGTCATCTTCGACAGTCACTTGACTTCTTCCATGAAATTCAACTGATAAATTCTAGGCTCATTCTTAAGTAGCTTTATTAATTTCTTCTGAAAACCTTTCAAGTAACTATCAAAATGGTGTTTATATATATACATATATCTGATCTACCTTCAAAGGATTTCTAGTCACATGGAAACTGGTTGTCACTTTCAAGATTATCTTTTATCATCTCAAAAAAATATACACTCATTATTATCAACAGTTAATTCTTACATTGAATTGATTTCAAGGAATGAGAAAGAAAAAAAACAAGGGGGATATAAATCCCCAATTTTTTAACTAGCCTTGTCATAGGATTAATCAAATTTCTTAATAATTGAAATAATAATAACCAACTGTGAATTCTTTAAAGAGCAACAATAAAGAAAAAATGAATTGTAATTTAAATATCAATTGATCTCAAGCATTAAAATGATGAAATTTGAAATTATAAAACAAACAAATTCAATCTTCCAATGGTACAATATCAAAAGGTCCATCAAGATCTTCATAAGAAGGAGGAAGAGGATGAGGAATAGGAATTTCCAAGGTCCCAGATCCTTCAGTCGCTAGAGCAACAGAATAAGCAGGAGGGATTGAAGAAGTTTGAGTGTATCGAGGAAGTTCTTCTTCAAGTGTATTGTTAGATCTTTGGTTAGCCAGCTCAATATCATTCGTATCACCTTCTCTTCTTCTTCTTCGAAGTTTAGCTGTTTTCAGTAAGGTGCGCACCAGTAAGATACAACCTACCAAAACTAGGAAAACAACGAGTGCAGCTGACAACAAAATGGCAAGCTTGACGGTATTTGATAAAGCCAAAGGCCCAGAAGACACACCGTTTCCAGAAGATGATGATATATCGTTATTGTTGGTTGAAGGCATGATAATTGATTGGGGTTTAAAGAATTCTTTTGAGGGTTGAAAAGTTGTGAAGTGAAACCTTTCAAAGTTGGATTTTGTTTTTCAACTAACAGTGAAAGGTATTTTTAAGGGTGCGTTAATTTATAGGAAAGTTTAAGTGAGAATATGGAGTTCCAAGTAGCTGGACGGAAGTCAGTCTTTTATAGACCTTACTTCCTGTTCGTCTCAGCAATTGCAAAAAGCAACCAAAATAAAATAAAATCTCAGCAATCAAATTGGATACGATGAGCTCTCAGCAATATCATTTTCAGACCTGGTTAGCGGTTCATCCAAGGTTTTTTTTTTTCTTCAAAACGTTCAGTAGCAAATCAAATTTAACAAGATTTTACTCAGCTCAAGAAATTTATTATAAGAACAAAATCATTAAAATCCTCCTCATATACTCTGTTTGTTCATCTTGCACAGAAAAAAAAAAAAAAAAAAAAAAAAAAAAAAAAAAAAACTGAAAACAAACACAAAAGTCACACAAGTTGAATGTGGGACTAAGTCACTCATTTCAATCATCGTTATATATATATATATATATATATTTATTTCCTTGAAATATTAAAACTAATAACAAAAAAACTTAACATCATAAACACCTTAAAGACCATCAAAAAGCTTTCAAGAGTAGATTTTTTGGAGATTTTTTTTGATCCGAACGCTTCAAAGCTTTATAATCAGCTCCAACAATTTCGTTCAAGTTCAGCCACTTGAGGTTGATAGAGGGGGGTATCCTTCGCATCAAGCTCATTGTCTGGGTCTTCACTGGCACTCGGTTGAAAGTCACAAGGAGCGATCCACCATAATCTTTGAGCGATCGTATTCTCAAGGCAAACAAGTTCAGTGAACTATGGGTAAATCTTGGGTAGGATTGTTGGGAAGAAGCACAGAGAAGCCAAAAAGTTTCAAGGAAAGTAAGTGAGTTAGGATGAGAGGCGAGAGCTTGTCAGGAGGGGGTAGAGCATGTTGGCCCTCATAAAACGTTCAGGAACCGGTAAGTTCAAATTAGCCAAAGAGGCCTGAAGGGCCTCATGCTGATGCTGACGGTCAGATTCTGTTTCGTGTGTAATCAAGACTGCAAAAGAAAACGAAGAAGGACTTAGCGGCTGATGGCGGACGGTGGAAATTGTCAAGGGCTGTAAATTTAGTCTCTTCCACCTCTTAACAATAGCCATGTGACCAAGGCAATACTATGATCCAAGCTTAGCTTGGGCACACAAGTATATCGGATGCCTTCAGATATCATGGATGTTTCTTGGCAGCATACATAATCGCCAGTTGGCCTAGAAGAGACTGGCCTTCGGGGTCTGCCATACGCATACTCGATAACTTCACATCCCGATCACCGATAATCTTTTGATCCTGTTCACGGAGTTAAAGCTTTTTCAATACCGATGGTTCCGGAAGATCCAGTTGTGAAAGCTGGTCTGCGACTTGTTCAAGTTGACGCTCAGTTCGTAAAGAATTCTCTGCTTCGTGAATGATAGGCATGAGGGATAGTCTGGTGTAATTAAGAGTTGACTTGAGATTTGCAATTTAGTACTGTACACAGAAATTCCGAGTCTTTCTCTGACTGGGGGACGGGGCTGTGGGGATCGGTACCACTCGGAGTGTGTCATGTCGAGTATTTTTTTGAATTCACACACTTGCGCTGTGATGATCCCATCATGACCCAACACCCTGTCCGTATCAAGGTGACTTGTCAACGAGAGCAGACAAAGAACTTTTTTAATTCTCTGATTGTTCTCGTTTTTCTCCCGGAGCCAGCACATGAGCCTTCCCTTTATGCAAAGTAACTTCCTTTTCTTTTTGCTCAATGAACCATGCACTGGAAGGTGTGTACTGTATGCCTGTGTATCACTGCATGGTTCACAATCATTCATGAGCTGACATGATGATGAACATGAATCAGTGACTTGTATTGAATGGACATGAGTAACAAGGGTGGGCTTTTTTTTTTTTCCTATTGAAATATTTAGAGTGCGTTACCTCCCCTATAAGGGTACAAACAACACTATAACAGCGGTATGCTAAAACAAGGTAGAACGCGTCGGCGTAAGTGGGTGGGGGAGACTACTGGTAGTACTACACGGGCGGTAGGAGAGAGCAAACAGAACAAAGGAAGGAAGAAAAATTGGTTGTGAGCGGGGAGACAGAGGAAGCAGGCATAGTAGGCATAAGGAAAAACAAGGGGTAAAACCCACAGGGTCGCTAAGCAGGGGGGGCTTCAGCTTCCTTCGCCAAGCCAAAGTGAGTCAGTCCTGCTACGCCAGATGGGCAAGGCTGGGTGGACCTTCTTAGGCGCAGGATGATGTTCCTGTAGTGGGTTGGCAAGACCTCTTTTGGTCTCTGGAGGGTGGGTGAGACAGCAGATCCCAACTCACTCTGGTGAGGCTTGGTAGGCTTTGGCCCCTCCTGGCTCCCTGGGGATAAGGGTGGGCTTGAGCCCTTGGGCCAACTGGATTTGAGAGGGATTCTGAGGTGATTTCAAACATGACACCATGTGCTCTCATTGACAAGTCACCTTCATATGGACAGGGTGCATCCCTCATTGAGAGCCTCTCAGATGCCAAACTTTCTCTCTAGTCATTAGAAATAACTAGTTCTTTGATAAGTAAGTCTTGATTGACTTGTTATCAGTTCAGAAGTGCAAGTTATATTACAATAAGACCTGTATTGGTGTGTAATATAACCCCACTCTCTGACATGTGTACTTCTTACAGTACTCTGTGTAACTGGTGTTTGACAGTCTTTGGGACTGCTGAGCAGTCCTCAGGGCTGACAGTGAGATCACACCAAAGGCAGCAGTTATCAATTAGGCTATGGCAGCTATGACTGGCCCACCTCAAATGGGGTTTTGATATGAATTCATATCCCACCCTGAAGTTGATCAATTACACTACACTACTCCACAGCTGAAAATTACTCAACCTACCCTGATGTGAATCAATTACGCTACACTATTCCACATATTTTTCTTTTGAAATGAGTTAAACAGTCTAAAATTCTGATTTAAAGCAAACAGATCAATTCAGAACAATGTCCAGGATGAGTCTAATTGAATTAAGGTTGAAATCTTGGTGGGGGTAGGGGAGTGCTCTGGGCAGCCAGAGAGGAGTAATTGGGTCCTGTGAAGGTATGTGGCTTTGAGCATGGCAGCTATGTAGGTGTTGGTGCATGGTTTTAATGCAAGAGCTGGCCTCTGGTGTTTGACTCAGGCATAATGAGGGACCTCATGTCAAGTCATCTGGAATAATTTGGATCTCTAGGGCTGTTTTAAGGAATCTGTAAATAATCCAGTCAGCAAGGACATGGACTCAAATATCTTCCTAGGTAGAAGGTGGATTTAATGAGAGCAGAGCACATATGCATGAGCATGAAACAAGTGAAACATGGTGTGCATGAGAAATGTGTGGAGCTGGATGTGAGAGAGAGAAATTGACTCTTGAGGAAATACAGCTGTGCTCGGAGGGAAGAGAGATTATATAGTCATACAACATATAGGGCTATGCTGTTCATGAGCATACCTGATGTGTATACATACATACATCATCAACAGGATTGTCATTGTACTCATTGCCAAAGGTTTTATCTCTCTCTTTTGCTCTTTGGGATTCTTTTGGATCTCTTTAAGGCTCTGCAGATAGTAGTATCTCTGTGGATTACCTAGGACAAGGGCAGCTTCTTAAGCACCCATATTGCCATCAAGCTCTCTTTCTGTTGGTGGTCAATTTTTGAGAGAACCTGAATGTGCTTGGAACACAGGTACCTGATAAGTTAAGTCAGAGGTGAGTATGTGTGTGGCACTCCTCTTGTCTCTCTAAAATATAGCTGACCTGAACAACAAAGTACAAGAGAAAGATCAGGTTACCTAGGAAACAGTGAAATGGAAGAATTAGAATGTGTATATGCACCTATCACCCTGTCTGTATCAAAGTGACTTGTCAACAATAGCAGACAAAGAACTTTTTTTGTTTTCTGATTGTTCTCATTTTTCACCCAGAGCCAGCATGTGAGCCTTTCCTCCATGCAAAGTAACTTCTTTTTCTTTTTGCTCAATGCACCATGTGCTGAAAGGTGTGTACTGTATGCCTGTGTATCACTGCACAGTTCATAATTGTACTGACATTCATGAGCTGAAATCATGATGAACATGGATCAGTGACTTGTATTGAATGGACATGAGTAACAAGGGTGGGCTTGAGCCCTTGGGCCACCACCCTCCAGACACTAAGGCACTGGATTTGAGAGGGATTCTGAGGTGATTTCAAACATGACACCATGTGCTCTTGTTGACAAGTCACCTTCATATGGACAGGGTGTATGATGAGGTACAGTGAGATAGGACAAGAGAGATGTGGGGTGCACATGTATGAATAATTTGACCTTAGTACTTCTGATTCACTATGCAGCATGGAATGAGTAAGATACATTAGCAAGAGAGATGATTGATGAGATAAAGATATAGAAAAGAAGATGTAAAAAAAAAAGAGGATTGTATGGAAGTGAAAAAGGTTAGTGAAGTGAAGTGATTTATGTACAGTCTCTTTCCCAAGATGGGGAAAGAGACTTGGGTGTGGAGTGGTTTTGACTATATATATCTGCTTGTTTATGAGGTCTGTGCTTTCACTGCCAAGATATTTGTATCGGATGGGCCTATCCGATGTTCTATCACCCCAAGATATGCGATGCAGTGTCAGTAGGATTAGGTGCGATGGAATTACTATCGGTATCTAATGCTCTGACACCATATTGCAGTGTAATTCCATCGCACCTAATCCTACTGACACTGCATCGCATATCTTGGGGTGATAGAACATCGGATAGGCCCATCCGATACAAATATCTTGGCAGTGTTTCTTGTATTGGCTGGCATGGCATGTCTTCATGCTATGAGATGGGTAAGTTTGTCCATTTCTACATGTTGATGCTTACTGTATCGCTAGGTTGTATTTGGTGCTTCCTTGCAAGGTGTGTGATTCCTGATTTTGTCAATTGAACTTTGGCAATTTTCCCTCTTCCAGCTCTGCCAATGCCTTTTGGATATTGGATTTCAACAGCGGGTCACCTACCAATTATCCAGGCTTACTATGCCCAAGTTAGCCACTGAGCAGACAGTAAATGTTATAGACACCACACCAGCATTTTCCCATGCTGCTGATGTAGGCCTGTAAGTCATCAAGACATGCACACAGTCTCTTTCACTCTATTGAATTTACTCACAAATGGTTCACCACATACACTCATTGAGTGCTGGTAATGTGATATTGTTTGCGTTTGGAGAGTCAAATGAATAGAAAGCACTGTGTCTCAAATTTAAGTAGTGTAAAAGTATAAAGTTTGATTACATACAGTTCAATGGAAAGTTTGGGAGCCACTGGTCTCTCATTTCTATCGGAACCTTGTTTTGGATGCTATGAAGAACCAAGGCACTTCCATCATAAAGTCCAGAACTCCCAAAGCTAAAGCCACCATCATCTATAGGCGCCCAGTTTTTTTTATTTTTATTTTTATTTTTATTTTGGATCAGCAAGAGTGTTACAGCTGACTAGACAAAATGGCAAAATTTTGGAAGATGAGTTTGCTTACGTGTTCACATCATCATTAGAAGAAGCTTTGCAATCTTTTTCGCTGGCTGAATAATCTAAAGCCCTCACATCCATTACTCCAGTATTCAGAGACAGTGTCTGCGTCAGACAAATACAAAAAAGACAATCCATACACCTTTTTATCTCTGCTACGTGCAATGCTTCAAATAAGGTCACCAGGTGATTCCTGTCTGAGTACCACCCATAAACTGGATGAGCATGCAATGGACCCATCTCACGCACTACTCACCTAAACCTTGTGTCACATCCCTCAAGATGGCCTGCCTGCGACATGGCAGCATCTTAAGGCTTGGTGAAACTGACATGCTATGAACTGACCATTGAACATACCATGGAGAGCAGGTGACCACTCACATCCTTTACTGAGATGGTGGGGGCCCTGTGATGTATCACCATGAGCTCCCTACCTGATTCTAAGCTTGAGGTGCACACATCTGCCTCTGTAAAGGCTGCGTGAGGCTTGTTTGCGCGGGGAGGGCGTCAAATTTATGTACGTCAGCCCACGGTAACTCCCGCCCGCAATGAATTTGCGACGTGAGCCAGGCCTAAAAAACTCTTGGAAGGGAGATCCCTATCGGGCCGGACGCGCGAGCGAAACGAGTGAGGAGAGAGATGTCTATTCTCACAGGATGCAAGCTTTCAAAGGTACATTCTTGTCTATAGTTTGTTTTGATGGATGCCACCGATCCACTGTAGTGCAGAGAGTGTACATTCGTAGTCTCAAAGAAAGATATCACGGCTACTTTCCGAGGACAGCAGCGTAGGCAGTCTGGCAGTGGAATGGGGCATATACACCTATCGAAACTTCGTCTCCTTGGTTATTAAGTAATTAACAAGTAGGCAAATCAAACAGCACATTCCTTACGGAACTGGAACCGGTTGAGGCCGAGTAGAGTTCTGCACCCGGGAGTGGTACATAACTAAGCCGGATATGAATGATACGCTTGTTGTTTTGGCCCTCCATGCTCGTCAAGACAATTTACGTCTTTCCATCTATAGAAGTTTACTCGGCCCAAGCTCTACTCGATCTGAACTTTGAAGACCAAGTGGTCTATCATCACTGGTGTTTTCAAACAGAGAAGGGGGTTCATGAAGACTCTTCAGAGACCCATGCTTTCTTTGCTCCTTGGACATCTTCAAACTCCAATCAAAACAAATGATGACCTGATTTCGAGACACAAAGCTCGGTACGGGTCCAGAAGGAGTAGTGGGTAAAAGTCTAAGGTGCGAATAGAAAATGTTCAAGGAGAGAGATGTACTTGTCCTTGAGCTCCTGCTTGCTGCGTCGTCTTGCTCAGGCTGCTGCCCTAAAATTCACCTCCTCATCCGTTCGATTTCTCTTCCTTGTAAACTTTGGATTTGTCTTTGACCAGACCTTGAGTGCTGTACGATACATAGATCATACTTGCTGATTCTCTGAGCTTGATCTCGTCTACGCGTTCTACAGTTATGTATGTACTTGATAACTTTGACCTCCCTGGGGGTCTAAGATTGCTGGGGTGGGTGTTGTGGGCGTGAATATGAATGGATAAATTCAAGAGTTTTTGAGAGTGTTTCCACCACTTCAGGCCTTAGCTTTCTTGATGTCAGTAGTCAAGTCTCAGCAACCGTTCAGCGTACAATCGTATCCTTTCGCGTCTCCACAACTTTTTATTCCACTCAGTCAGTTTTTGGTACTTTTCTTGGTCCTCTTACACTCTGATCAGAGCGTCATTTATCTCACACTAGTACCATCTCACCCATGTCAGTTTTTTACGATTTGATTAACTCAAATTACTTACATATTTCCCTTACTGCTGTTGGACTGACCTGTTCAGACACCTGACTCAGAGCCTACCGACAGCTGCCGACAACGTCCTACATTTAGTCAATACATTGAATCTTGAACATCATTCGATCCAGTTTCGGGTCCCATCCCGTCACAGGTTCTGCTCGTTTACTTTTAAATACTTACTTATTTCTCATCCTTTTCTTTACTCTGTTTCATCGACTCGCTTGCACAGCTTGATAAGGTACAACACATCTGACTCTCTAACTGTCATTGGGTCACCGTCCGAATTCTGTATAATTGACAAATTTAGAATTTTGATTAGGGGCAAGAGAGGAGGGGAAAGCAGAGGGCACGAAATACATATGATACATATATTTAAGTATCATACCGATCTCGTCTCGTCTGACCTTTGCTCGAGGGGTGAGTGAGTGAGTGACTGCGATCTGAAAAGAATCAAGACGAGTGTGAGAGAGTGAGGTGCTTGTGAGTTTATTGTACGTTCATTTGATCAAGTATGTAAGAAACCTTAAAAACCGATGACGCACCCCTTATTTGATTCTCTTTTCAAACTCGAACAGAAATACAAGTCAAGCTTGGGTTCGGTTTGAAGTAAACCATCTATCCTACGATTTATTTCTTTTTAAATTCTTACTTACTCACTTACATCTCCAATCCGTCCTCGGCTCTCTCATTTCCATCGTAATCGGTCTACAAATTTGAATCAAATCTGACAAGGTCTGACAAGCGTTCTCCGAGATCGATCTATATCCAACATTAAAAATGGATTTTGATGTATTGATGTTGTACTTGATTTGATATTCATTCGATATCTTTCTCTTAACCTTGAGCAGGTTTGATACATTAAGATATATTGTTTTATTGATTTATATGTACTTGACCAACTAACACTGTCCTTCCCGGCTTTGTCAAACTGATTTCCTCTTCTTCTTCAAGCCTGTCGAAACTCCCCATCCTTTCAACTTGTCCAAACGTTCATTTCATTTCATCTTGATCTACAGTAGCTCAACCTTTTTTTTTTTTTTTTTTCTTTCCTTCTTTGCTATCTGCCAAATCTCACCTGTCTCGTGTCCTCTCAGCATTCAACTTGAGATCTCCAACCATCAACAAATTGGACGGACGCTTTGAAGTTAACCAAAAAGTGAGTTTTGACATTCTCAACTCTCATGTCGTCGGTCTTGGGTGATATGTATCCCCCGACAGGTATCATTCTGTGGCATGTTGTTAGCTCTGTCCATCTGTCTCTTTTCTCTTCTTTTCTTTTCTTTCGTTTCGTTTCGTTACGTTTCCTTGCTTCACTTTTAATCTTTTTCTTCTCCATTCACAATCTTGCTGGTACCACATTGAACCTCATCCCACTCAAATGTCGTCGCACACTACCATTCTCTTTCTTATTGTATATTGCTGTCCGCGCTGCCATATCCTGCCAGATATGTATCTGTCGTTTGTCCTGAGCTTTCACTGCAATCGTCCACACTGAAGATTCCTTTCACTCCTTCTGGGCATATCTGTTTATTCGCAGCCTATCCTACCGTGCACCTTTTTCCCGGCTACAATGCTGACATCGGGCATCTGTTCTATATCCCCTCTCGGCGCTGACTGTGGTGTGTCTTTAGACGTTAGTTAGATACTAATATGATATATGGTATCCTGTATCATTATTCCTTGCTCTGCTCGTGCTGCTCACCATGCTGGTCAGTAGTGGTCACTTGTCTCCTGTTCCTAGCATATTTTTCTTCTTGCTCAAGTCTCAGGCATCTTTTTTACCATCGCTTCATCTTCTATGATTGCATATTGTTGTACATCATCTCATCCTTCGTCCTTGACGAGCTGCCAGATCTCGCCCCCCCCCCCTCCTTTCTATTTACGCCTGCTTTTGTCCGTCAAACAGTGCTTGCGTCGCTCACTGTTCTTTGGTTCGATGTCAGCTGTCAACTTATTTGAGTCGCAAGCGCACACAGTCTTTATCACCTCATCCACATCTCGCCAGCAATCCTTCTCCTTCTATCTTTGTCTACTAACGTCATCCACGTTTTCATGCGCGCCTCTTTGTCTGGTCGCTCTCCCGACCTGCCTTCCGCCCACGCCACCGCGCTAGCAGTATCCCTTACCGCATTCTGCTTCTCCAAGCTTTGGTTTGAGATGCAGAAGAGATCATGTTCGGTCCGGTAGAGCTTACCGGCGTGCAGCTCTCACGTATCAGTCCTTGGCCGTGTCAGTTCTTTTTCGCTCCGCCGCAGGTTACATACCTCACACCAATGTTGTCCACTCGTCTGCGGAGTGTTGTCTACTTCCTATCCACAACCACCCTTATTTTTTTGTTTTGGTTCTGTTCGTGCTTGTCATCGTACGGCGGTTTGTCAAATCTTATCGGTTAGCGCTTTGGTTGCTTAGTTCATGCCGTCCCGGTTATTGACAGCGGAACGCTTCATATTCTACATTTTTTCTCTTATGACACTTGCCGTTGGTCTCCTCAGTGCCCAATTCAAGACCCATTCCACTCTCCTAGTGCTAATCAGATCTGTCTCTAACTGTCTGCTTTTTCCTCCGCCCTTCAACCTCACCCGCCCGTAGCCAGTCTAATTAGTCCGTTCCCGACCCTTAATCCCCTTTCCACCCTTCTTTGATCATCCAAAGTGAGTCATACCACCAACCTGTCACGGAATGAAAATTCCAACATTGCTGACTGGCTCTTACGACGACATCGATGCAGGATCGGAGTTTGCAAGTCTCTCCAGCTTCAGCCGTCAGAGCATGCTAACCGTGCCGCCGGTGTCAATCTCAGCCGTAAAATTGGATCATCAACTTCAACTTGAACAAATTCATTCCGTCCCGTTCTCCTTCACTGATCGACAAACGCCATCCGCTTTCAATTGTCAACAACTTCACGCGCCATTCAATAACAACTTTAGTCAACAGCAGCATCCCCCACAGCCTTCCAATCCATCATTCAAATTGAACTCTCCACCCTTCCACAAAAGTCCAATCAACAGTACTACCATCAATAACGTGCACATGATGGACTCCAAGCCCATCATCCCCCCACCTGCCCAGCTGTCGCTGGCTTGTGCCAAGAATCTTTCGGCCTCACCCCCACCATCCGCAGAACATCAAACCACGTATCAAACTCATCATAATTCTTACTACAACAATTACTCCACCTCCACATGTCCCTCTTCATCTCGTTCCTCCCCAGATCCATCTTCTTCCACTTTTCCTACTCAAAAGAGTCTGAATTCCGTCGCTGGCTATGTTCTCAGTGGGTCTGCTCTCTTTGACCGTATCGGGTCTGGGCGCGAAAAGGAGGACGGGGAAGAGAACTTGCCGAACCCCAAGCGACAGCGATCTACTACTTCCTTCTCTGAATTTGACGGTCGCACCTTCGAGAAGCCCTCCCCCCTCGTACTGGCCTCATCCCATCACGCAATATCTACTGATGATGTATACCATCGGGCTGTTAGTGGTGGGCCTCATGAGCCCGATAACGCGAACGCCTTGCCACCGATCGTGACTCGAGAAGAGCAAGCTCAGAGCACACCCAGTGCCAACGACCATCTCGCGCCCACTCGACCTGTTGCGGTGGAAGAGGATCATAACAATCATGACTCGACGGCCGACAGCGAAGACACCCACGAAAATTCGTCTTCGTACAAACCCACGGACACTAACTCCAATCCCGTGCGTGTCTTGCCTTTTATAATTGTCCGAGAACCTCGAAATGATGTATCCTCGGTTCATCTTTCATTGAATCCAAGTCTTCAAATCTTCCAGTTCTTATGCCTGAAGGGCTATCCCTCGTTCAAACGTTCTTCTTCCCTCATTCCAATCCGTCGGACGAGTAAATCCTGTGGCCTGACCTTTTCTATTCTGCTCTCCTTCCCCCCCTTTTTGTTGATGACGTCTTCCGATATGTTCTCGACTGGATTACACCCTGGTCCAACAAATCAATTCAAATCGTGCTTTCTCGACTCGTTCTGGAACGTCTGATGGGCCTCTGACGACGGTGTTCATCATCAGTCTGCCCAGCTTGATCGGCAATTTTCGCATTCCCCAAGTGTTCCGACAACCCAGCTCTCGGTACAGCCACCGGCGAGCTCAGATGCCCCTTCGTTTGCTACCCTTCACCCTAAACATGTGCCCACTGCCCCCCCTTTGGAGAGCCCACTATCATTGTCTAGCCAGCACCCACATTCGCACTTGTCTGCTCACCCGGCTGGATACATGTCTGCCTTGCCATCTCCAATTACCCCGGCAAACGGCCATCATTCACATCACGCCCTCCATCATCGTTCCTCTTACCCTGGTTCGCCGACGATGACGATGACTGCGCCGAACTCCGCAACGTATTCTACGACCGCTACAACCACCTCATTTGCCCCGCTCTCTCCTCCTCTTCCTCAAGGCCCACCTTCGCCAGTATACCGCAATTCTGCTAGCGCCTTTCCCCATCACGCCACCGCTCATTTGGTTGGGTCTTCTTATCCAACCAGTGGTGTGGTGCAGGGTGTCAATGCTGGCATCACTCAAGCCAGTCGTCCTTTGGTTTCTCAGTCTTCTCCTGTCCCTTCTCCCACAGTTCCGAAGAGTGAAGATGGCCAGTGGAGTACTACCGACGGACAGCCACCTCGACGACGAGGTAAACTCCCTCAAGCAGGTGTGTTTCATCTAACTCTCATCTTTTACGCGCCCAAGCTCATTCTTTTTCTGGTAAAACAGTCACTGCGCTCCTTCGGACGTGGCTCATGGGTCATACGAGTCATCCCTACCCAACCGAGGAGGAAAAGAAGGCCTTGTGCGAACAGACGGGTCTGACTATGAACCAGGGTGAGTTTGGGCTGTAGAAAAAATGGACGAATTTTCGAGCTACCGCTGATGCGCAGTGTTTTGTCTCTTGTTTGACAGTCAGCAACTGGTTTATCAATGCCCGTCGTCGTATTCTAGTTCCGCCCACAGGATGTAACTCCATCCACGAAGTTCGCCAGCCGGTTCGGCGCCAAGCTCAATCCCAGCTCGCCCGGGCCGCTGCCAACGCAGCGATGTCAGTGACAGGTATCCCGACCCACGGAATCCCACACAGTCCTTCAGCTGGATCGCCCACCTTCCCCACTGGTTCATTTGAGTTCCGCTATCCGCACTTTGGCTGCCGAAGTACGTCCGGAGGATCAGCACGCCAGCCGAGCTCACCTCTTCCTGGTCACTACCCATCGTATCCTCAGCCTTACCCTCTGCCGCCCTCGTCTTCGCCTACTACTCCTCATTACGATGCCTCACCATATGGTACTTATGCTGCCTATCATGCACCCCTACCAAGTGTTTGTCACCATCTGGCACCTCCTTCTCGGCTTCATTCGCCTCGCTCACAGCCCGGCACCCCTGGGTTTCCGCCAGCCCAGGTAGCTTATCACCATCTAGCTGAGAACCACGAAGTGTGAGTGGATTATCAGCTGACGACAAGATCAATAATACGTTTCACTAAGCTTTTATACTCTGTTTATCTCTCCAGCTACTCACGTCCATTCTCAGCTCAAAACCACCATTCAACCCAATCTCGTCCTAGTTCGTCGGACATGCCAAACCCTATGAAACGTGAATGGCAACATACTCAAGCTGGCGTCGATAGAGCAGGTGCAAACGGGGGCGAGCTTGGAAATTGATGCGGTCCGGTGTGACTTGTTCTGATATCAAAAAAAAAAAGAAAAAGAAAAGACAACAACAACTCAGAATATCTTTGTATGTGTTGTGTAATTCTTAGCATTTGAAGTTCTTGTCTAGTTTTTCAAAAAAAAAAAAAAGAAAAGAAAAAAAAAGTTTTGCTTTAATGTGTTGGGAAGTAATATGGGTGAGAGTTTTAATAGTCATGAAAAAGAAAACTTAACTTTTGTCTTTATTTTTTTTTTTTTTTT
>MU167254.1:330309-346514 GCA_015951145.1 Cronartium quercuum f. sp. fusiforme G11 | reverse complement strand
TTATATCTGTAACTGTCAAATGGCGATGATACATTTTTTTTTTTTTTTTTTTTTTTTTTTTATATATCAAGTCTTTTTTTTTTTTTTTTTCTTGCTTTGTAAATGTTTCTCTCTTTTTTTTTTCTTTTTTTTTGTGTGTGTACATAAATAGAATTCACAAAAAAAAAAAAAATAAACATACTAGTTATACCAAGTTATCACTTTTAATTAACTAAAAAAAAAAAAAAAAACAGAAGGATTTTTTTTTTTGCAACCTGGGACCAGAATCTTTACTATTTACACCACAAAGCTTTTATTATTAAATTATCACGTGTGCCCACATTTATCAAAATGTCTCAAGTACCCAACATGGTATTGATAGATTTGTGGGTTATAGGTTTGACCACCAAGCACTAAAAGATGTAAACTTGTTGTTGTTGTTGTTATTGTTCACAAACTCACTTCTACCTTTTCTCTCAGCATTCAACAGGGCTCATCAAATCCTTATCATGACACCAAGTCTGATTGACAATGGAGAAACCAAGTCTATCTATAAAGAAAGCAATGAAAGAGAGACATGTGAAAGTAAAGGGAAAACCCATTGGGGTGAATCATACATTGGGGGAACTCCCAAGCGCATATTCTTTGGATAGACATCTTCAAATCTATCATTTACCCAATTATGAAACCATGTGAATATCTATCCATTGTTCAGGAAATGATGATATACTTATCTCCAACAGCAACATACACAGTATTTCTTACTACTATATCTGATTTATATGTACATCCTGCTATACATTTAGTTACATATCTAATATATTCTATTACATATGCAATCTATATGTAATCTTTTGTCTGTTAGCCACTGCCAGCCTCAGTTGACAGGTTGACAGTTTTTTTTCTCAAAACTAAATATGATCAAGGTATCGTATCTCCGATTTCTCTCACTTCCTTTGGTTTGCACTTGCTATGCATGGGATGCTGCTGCCTGTTTAGTTCAACAGTACAAAGTGCAGCAAGAACAGAGGCTGTCCTATCTCTCCCCACCAATCAAAAAAGGACTGGACAGCCCACTAGGCACATCTGCCAACAGTCTTGCCACCCACCTGAGTGCAGGCTGTCCCCCTCCTAGCTTTGTAGTGTACTTATGAACAGCTCATGATGCTTAGCACCTTCCTCAATTTCGTTTCTTTATTTTCTTCTTTTTCCTTGTCATATCTCTACACACAGCTCATGGAATTTGAATACCTCACCCACTCCATTATTGCATGGCTATCTTGGACAGCCTAAACCTAGCTTATCCTAAACTAGTGCCCTTGTTTTCATGTACTGATTCTGAACCACAAAGCATGCAGACTGATACCCATGACTGGGAACAAGGAGAGACTCTGGGGTGAAATATGTAGTGTGATTAGAGTAGTTGCATTGAGAAAAATTCCACCAGGAACAGTTTTCCCTGTACAGGATAGAAGTCAACATCTACTCCCAAACTTTCGCAAAGTGGCTTCTGTGAGGCTACTGTTTGGCTGAGAAGACAAGTCTACACCAGTACAATCAATTTTGGACTCCAGTTGAATGACTTCTATTGAGAAGCTTTAAGAGAACTGGTCTATCTTAGACCAGTGTAGGTTACCAAGGGGAGCTACAGCTGAGCATAACTGCCTAGGTTCAATCCTTGCATTTCAAGCAGGTACTCTATTTCTGACAGTGGTCATTTATCTCTACTTTGGTGAGTCCTTGCTGAAAAAGGGTCTACAAGACACTGAGGTTAGCAACTTGAGGGGATGGCCTCTATTTACTCACACCTATAACCCTTTGCACTATTGGGCAGATGGATTTCTTGTAGAGTATCCTCAAAAGGTGTGCATTTAGTTTTTTTTTGGGGTTATTGTGATGAAAGGTGAGAAAAACAAAACTTGGTTGAGCAGACAAGAGGGTTTATATATGCTAGAGTCTGCCTTCTCCCTCAATATTAAGCTAAAGTACTACTTACTTGTGGTTGTACCCCATTGTTACTAGGTATCACTGCCAAGATATTTGTATCGGATGGGCCTATCCGATGTTCTATCACCCTGAGATATGCGATGCAGTGTCAGTAGGATTAGGTGCGATGGAATTACACTGCAATATGGTGTCAGAGCATTAGATACCGATAGTAATTCCATCGCACCTAATCCTACTGACACTGCATCGCATATCTTGGGGTGATAGAACATCGGATAGGCCCATCCGATACAAATATCTTGGCAGTGTAGGTATCTATTTCAACTGGCAGTTATACTAATTACTAGTATACTCATATTGCAAGTCTTGATTGCAGACCTTGTTAGGGGCATCTCTATCTTATGAATCTCAATACTAAGCCTGAGGTGTCCTCAACACAATGGCATGCCTTGTTTGTTACACTTGTTTCATATATGGAATTCATATGTTACACTTATAATTACATATGTAATCTATATTTTACACTTGTACATACACATATAGCACTCTAGTTCTATATGTAATTAGATGGTTGATAGCCAGTGGGACTGGTGAGATGGTCTCAGGGCTGACACACATTTATTTTCAGCACAGAAGTCTCAAACTATCAAGCATAGTAAGATTTCTATCTCTCTCACAATTTCTCTCCTTCTCCTCTATCTGTGTCCTACCCTTCATCCCAATAGGAGGCCCACAAATTATCCCACAGGTTAGAGGGAGGTGTTGGTAGATGCTTTATTGCAGCATACCAACCTCAGCTACTACCCCACCTGTGGTCTCTTTTCCAAGAGGCAAGGGACCACACAGGACCTCACACAGGGCTGAAAGCTCTCAGGGCCACAGCCTTGGACCAGGGAGTGTACAAGTGCCCCATTCACCAGCACACCCTCATGGCACTCAAGATGCAAGGTGGAAAAGACTTTATAGAAATTTACTTGGTATTGCACATCAAAAAAATAGTCACAATTCTGTCTTGTTATATTCTTATCCTCTACATGACTGCAGACGAGCTTTCGGGTCAGCTGTCATACTTATTCAGGTATAGTGAAAAGTGCCAAAAAAAGCATTGGTTCCTCATGTATGCAAACTTTTTACAGCTTGCACACAAAATCGCTTCCAACAAGAACCAAAAAAAATAGATACCAAGGATGGCCGCGAACTGTAAGTCAGTCATTAAGAGGGAGATTTCATTCAAAATACATCTTTCAAATTGAATAGATTCAGAACAACAAATGCACAAGTCAAAAAATTATCGATTTGGTTTTCTAGCTTGTTGAAGCCATAAGAAGAGTAAGTGTTCTTGGTACCCTATTAATTGAGATTATAGAAAAGATGTGAACAGATATCATCCAAGAAAGTATAACTGTAGGTGACTAGGGTGAAAGAGACAGTGGCTTTCTGGGTGCAACTGGATAGCTTATCGAAATTTCAGGACAGTGTGGTGTTCCTGGTGTGCGTGTGATGAGATATAGAAGGAACAAGGACCTAGAAAAGAAATTTTTTGGTTAGGACCACAAGATGATCTTGACAATTGCGCTGCGTCATACAACTTCTTACTTACAGGTTTCCAAGCAGCGCATATGGGAGATCTAGCCCCTGATAAAGGTGAGCAGGGTCATTTATTAGCCAATATTCAGATCTTGGCAATTGAAAATCATAGTCCTGATGTTACCTACCACCTCAAGAGTGGTCCACCATCGGGGATCCGTGTAGAACATATCACCCCGGAAAGTTAACTGAAGAACGGCGATCTGGAAGTCAGAAACAGAAAGAATCTTCAAGAGGTTTGTATTTGATCATAGATCTACTCACTGCATACACGATGGGAGGCACGTGGGTCAGGCTTATTGCGTAGGCTAGTAGGGTGTGTTGAGCCACGACTCTTTGTTTTTTTTGGAGGATGCGACTTGAAGGTCTCTCCCCTCCAGAATCCGCAAAAACTAGCTGGCTCCTTGCACACTGATTCATTGTCTTCCGATGTGAAATTACAAGGAAAGGGAGCCATGTCTGATAGATCCACACAAAGTGAGTTTAATGAATGTAGACAAGTTTGAATTCACAGGGACTTACCACAATCAAGCTTATCAGACAGACGAGGTAAATGGTGAGTCCGAGACGAATATAACGACTGATAGCAATCTACCGACGCGAGATGTTTTTTTTATGGTCATGAAATAGAGATGATAAAGTGTTTTTGGTCAGTTGTTTGCGGGGCGCCACAGGTTTAGAGACTAGTGAATAAGAGGTGTGACAGACGAAACCAGGGGTTGACTTGGTCAATTGAGTGACCATGATCAGCAAGTCAGGTCGACTGTAGGTGAATGGCGTATAAGAGGAAGCCAAATGCAACAAGTCTCTAATCACGGGTTTTATATGATTAGTGAGCGTGATGTACTCCGAATTTATTGTGATCCAGGTCCAAACTATTGGAACTGGGAACGAATGGGTGATAAGTACGATGAAAGCTTCCTCCTGTCCTCACGCTCGCAAACTGACCAACGGGCCACAAAACGAGAGTCAAAATCACTACATTCGCTATGCACGCCAGAATCCGAGTCTTCATTGTCCTGGCATAGATATGCCGGTCCTCTGCGTTTCCCCATTTGTCGAGCGCCCAATGGCACACGCACACCCAGCAAATTGCTGAGATAGGCCAGTTTGCATCATTCATGGCGTTAGCAAAAGCTTTTCGACAATTTGATATCTCGTAATAACCGTACGATGTAAAACTTACTCCTAGAGGCAAGCAACTAAATCAGCTATTGGCTAACAAGCGAGCTGGGAGCGGAACCCCTTACCATGCACCAGCAAGAATTGCTAGAAATTTAGTACCGAACAGGATAATCTGCGAAGACTGGTCATGAAATCCCGCCCACACGAGCTCCCTAAAAATTCTATCAGCCAGAGTTACTGGTGGATGTATACCAAATTTGAAACTCGATCAACACCAGCCCAGTAATTACGAAATGTAAGGAACGTAACTAATTCTTGACTTACGTGTGCTATAAAGCAAGTACCAAAAAACAGTAACATTAATGATTTCAATCTTGATCAAGCCGACTGATGAAAGATGAAAAAAGCACAAATATCCTCAGTCACTGAGGCTTAAATGCTATCTAAGTGAAGATCTCGACGTGGTGATAGTAGGCAAGAGCTAAACATCTTGGACTTACGCGCATTAAATTCGAAGAAACAAAATCGGTTGGCCTTTATTCGCAAGTAGATGATATGAACAGATTGCAGAATTATACTTCACAATTCAGGGACCAAAGCAAAATACAGTATGTACAACAGATCCGTTTGAGCTTGTTGCTTCTTCAATGTGTTGAAGGTCTTCCACTTCAGCAATTTTACCGGGGACTCACATAGCGAACCCAAAGGTCATACACCGCACCAACCATAGATTCCATCGAGCCACTTTTGGAGGCTGCGTAAGAAACGTGAAATCAAGTCGCATTAAGTTTTTCAGCGACAAATACCCAAGAGCCGAGGAAAGTCTTTCAAGCAGACATCAGTCATCAACCTTTACGCACCTGCAAAAGTGATGTGAAGAGATTCGCAGTTTCGAGATATGGGTTTTGGTATGTTTTCAGGCTAGTGATAAAGTGCTGCATGAATAAGGTGAGTGATTGTGTGGTCTGGATGAGTTCTGGCATTTTCAAGTAAGGAATTCTATAGAAAACAGAGTGAAGGAAGGTACGACATTCTCCTAAATGTTATAAGTAATTCAAGACTCTGAAATGTAGCCATCAAGCTCATCTTGGTCCGGCTTCTCATTCGACGTCTTGGTGATTGTATATTTTTGGGATACAAACATGATATCCCGAGATTTTTTTTCCCATAATCCAGATTCCCAAGTCTGTCCCGCTTTTTCGGGAACACTGGGTTCCTCGGAAAAGTCTAGTAGCGACACTGGTAGACCAGTTTCCGAGGGCGTGAGTTTTTTTAGGTCCAGCTTGGAACCAAAGCTTAAAACTCTATTTTGATTGTAGTCCAAAATATGGTCGAGGCTGGATTCGAACCCGCAACCATGGACCCAACACGCATGGGCTGCCTCATCCGCTAGGCTACCTGACCAGTACTTTAGGTGTTCCCCTATGTCCCTACACCACGGGGCGACTTCTCAGCGACAGATGCATGCCAGGAGACCGTCAGTTGTCACATCGGTTTCACTGGTAATTCAGGTGAATTACACGTTGTGAGCGGCTGTCTGATGACCGCAGTAATTGGCCACATCGCCGGGCTGTCACATACCTGGCAGCGTGAGAACAACGCTACTACCAACCAGGCGCGCCTGCCGATACCTGCCCGTATGCTCGTCAGGTAGACTCCTGATGATTACGGCGTCACCACCGGTCAAAAAGAGACCACCTCGCAGCTTGGTCGCAGCCCACATGAAATCATAGCGTGATTACCTCGTGATTTGTGGTACTGAGTGAGCGGCGAGAAGCCAGCTTTTGTGGAAAGTAGACAGTTTCTGACCTTCCCCCTCAGGTCACAATTTATCAATTCCCCTTGAAAGAGATCTATGTCACTCCTGCATCAATCAGAAGTCTCATCGAACATTGATTCGGGCGCCCCTGGTAAAACTTGAAGTCAACCTTGAGTTCAGTGGGAGCATCCAAAAATTGAAAGTGTCGCGAGCCAAGTTTTTTCTCATTTAGTCCCCAGTTAATTAGGTTTCATCTTTCTTTTTTTTTAACAAGTTCTTCCACAACCAGCATATTCGGTCTCAACATATTAGATGCAAGATGCAGGCTTGAAGGCCATCAATATGAGCTTGATAGCCTTCATTGTGCACCTAACACTGGACACCCAACCCCTATGTATTTTTGGCTACCACTGGTTCAGTTCTCCATACATGCCTCAATACACAAAAGAAAAACAGCTTTTGGTTCTGTAACAACAAAAAAAGGTGTGAGTTAGTCAACTTTGAGGCAAGAGGGTGACTGATGGCCAACTAGGGTGGCATAAGAAGGTAAGTGTAAGTGACCATATGTTCATGGACCCTAATCAAGCCTAATGAAAAAGGTACCATATAAAACTAAAAAAAACAGCTCACCTGGTGGCTCACAGATTTTGGATCACTGTACTTCCACTTGTTGGATCTACCAAGTTTAGTCCTTGACATCTCTTACATAACTTTTAAATCCCAACTTGCTCAAGGTTTCCAAGTTGACTTTGTTGGGAAGGTAAGCTTATACTGACCAGGTCAATTTTTTTTTTTTATTATTATTATTCATGGTCCTGTCTTATTAAGCTCCCTTTCAACTTTGATTCTCATCCTCATCAAATTTCAAGTTGCACTCTTTTGTTTCATTTATTCAAATTTAAATAACTCAAACTGCAAACCAAACTTCATTCATCATTCACTTCTCTTGAATCTCAATCTTACTTATCACCCACCTTTGAGCTAATTTGCTTTTTGATAGTGTTTCATTCAGATGTAGCTACATGGTCAAGAAACTTTCAAGCTCTCCACAATATTGTACCCACCCACTTATTTCCCACTTTTGACTTTAAGCTTTCTGGACAGTAAGGCTGGTGTTGTTTATCCAATCGGTTTTATCAGTTTTTTCCAGTCTTCAACATCTAAAGTAGGAAACCTGTTATACTCTGACACCTTTGGGTTTTACAAACAAATTAGTGAAGTGGTAATACATACTATCTCTGTCCCAAGATGAGGAAAGAGATGTACACATTCTATTCTGATTGGCTTATATATAAATCTTACTACAATTGGTTGGGGTGGATATCTTCATGCCAATTGAAACCTTATGAGTAAAGTTGTTTTTTTTCTTTTCCTCCTTTTCATTTCTTTTCTCACTAACTTATTTCATCTTTTCTTTCTCTCCATCTTGCTAACTTCTTTTTATCTTTATTCCACTAATTAATTTGGTATGTCACTTACTAACTTGTGATTTATTTCATTTGTTGATTGGATACTGACAAAAGCTCTCTCTACTGTACTTTTTTGGGGAACAACACTAGCATCTCAAGATGTAGGATATATTGAAGGATGGGAGCAAGGATAACACAAGGATAACCACAATCAAGAAATATTGAAATGGATAGGAGTGCCAAGTGAGATTTTTTTTTTGTTGAATTTGTTCAATAGAAGGGAGAAAATCAAGAAACTGCTTGATAGGTATAGGCAACAAAAAAAAAACAACATATATTGTCAAATTGGTGCAAGTCGCCATTGGTTGGGCATGTCAAGGTTTGGCCAAGGGAAGTGAGATTGACAAGGAGGAAATGAACCTCCAAAGCAGATGAGCACACAGCATTGGTGATCATGGGTTTAAAATTTGTCCATGGGAAGACATTGATTTGCTCATTGATTGTAGATTGTAACTAGACTGTTTACAGAGACATGCACAGACATCTGGGATATATTGAAGTGGTGGGCTAATTGATGGCTTGTGAAGTATCTGCATCTGATTTGCAAGGCATCCAGCAATTCACGCTGCCCTGTTGCTGGGGGATATTAAGATTGTATGCCATCACTGCCAACATATTTTTATCGCATGGAAGCTTGCTATG
The DNA here is from genome assembly GCA_015951145.1 of Cronartium quercuum f. sp. fusiforme G11. NCBI lineage: Eukaryota > Fungi > Basidiomycota > Pucciniomycetes > Pucciniales > Coleosporiaceae > Cronartium > Cronartium quercuum. Next base: position 338,006 of record MU167254.1, on the reverse strand, counting down.
TAACATAGCATGTCTTCATGTGATACTATGGACCATTTTTCAAGGTCCCTACCTTGGAAAATAGACCTATTGCATCGCATCTTGGCCTGCTATGTGAAACAGCATGCCTCCATGTGATGCAATTTTCTTGGTGGTGCATCTCTTTTCTACCACATGTGCTGATTGGTGGTTGGGCAGCCTGCACACCTTATCACGCATGCCATGACAGACTCAACACCATCCAGGTTGTAGAGGTAGCATTTGACCAGGCATGATCAGGCAAGGGTGTTGCAGAGGCAAAGTGCGCATTTGCCAATGCATGGAATGAAAACCCATTTAGGAATTCTTGATGGCAAGTGGCCCTTGCTGTTATTGGGGTTGAGGAATTATGTTATCTCGGAAGGCTTGTGGAGTGTTGAGATAGCAGTCTGGCAAATTTTCAAAAGTGAGGACCCAGAGTTGGGTCCAGTATTGAATGGGAAGTTCCTTTGGTAGAATGATGGCAAGGAAATTAATCATGGTGTTAATGCTGATGTCCTTGAATACACTACTGATTCGGAAAAGGTATTCTCCAGACAGGTACCCAAGTTGAGTCAAGAGGGGTAATGTGAGAGCTGAGGACAGATTTGGGAACTGTTGCTCCAGGCTGGCATTGAGGTCATCAATAAAAATCATATCTGGATGTGGTTTCAAAGCAATGGATGGAGAGGAAGTGGATCAAAAGGAGAGGAGAGCAAGTAATTGTATAACATTTTTTGTTCTTTGAAATTTTTATAGTGCATTACCTGTTTATAAACATATAGCACTTATAGAAAAAGCCTATAGAAAAAAAATACAAATATGAAAGCTTCCTCTTCTGACGAGTCACTTTCTATCGCTTGTATATTTGCCCTAGGTTTTTCTTGGAGGATATCAACATTTTAGTCACTGTCAGAAAAATCCTTTCCCCATGTGAATTTGTAACCTGTCCCAGTCATCTCCCAATCTAAGGAAAGAGAAAGGGTGGAAACAGAGGTTTGTTTCAAAAGCCATAGCAGTTTTCCCAGGGCAATCTAAGGTGGGAAGAGAGATCACCTTCTAGATGCTAGAGGCACAGAAACACGAGGAGGTAATTGTATAACATCTATCATATCATTCAGGGGTGGATTACCATACATACGGTAACACAGTTTACGGTATAGGAAGTGTTAAGACATAAGTAGGATACACAACTTCACCAAAGCCCAAGTGAGGGTTAGGTTAGGTTAAGACTACCGAAGGAGTACATCGTCCGTGACTGTCTAGCAAAGGACAGTCTGGTCATCTTTACTTTTTTGACCCGACTGACCCTGGCAGGTGTGGAGAGAAAGAAAGACTTGCCTGAGATTTACGATAACAGGCAGGGACGTGTCAGGGGTCGGTGCGCAAAGTCTAAATCTTTAAAAGGGTTTTTTTTTTTGTCCCAGGTGAGGCATTCTTACTGTACCACTTTCGGGTACTCTATACCAAGATTCCCCAAGAAAGCCAGAGTTTTGGGAATATTCCAATTCTCCTTTCTTTCTCTCTTTTCCTGTCAAGCCATAGTAGTCTCTGTACGACTCATCATCCTTGATCACTTCAGTTGTTGGCTCTGCGCTCTCAATCAGAACCTCTGAGACCTACGATTACACTTGTTCCCAGACGATCCATTTCTGGCACTCCTACTCAACTTCACTTGACAAGTTATCCTTCCCTATTATGAAACCACAAAGGTTGATGTTCAAGGACCTCGGAGTGAGTTGAGAGTTTTGTGAGGGGGACTTTGGTTCGGACTCATTGGAGTTTGATTCGGAAAAAAGGAGAGAAGGGGGGGGGGGGGTTAGGAGAAGCAGGAGCTCCCAGGAGTCTAATTAGGTACGATTGCAGAGCTTTGAGTGAAGGTCACTTGATTGTTCAAGATACTGTAAACTTGTCAAAGTCCCGCGCTGTCAACGAGCCCATCGAAGCCTCGCTGACGTCGACTGGCTCCTGACAGGGTGGGACTTTTTCAAGTTTAATGATTAAGAGCATCCGCAGCCGCGCGTAAAACAGCAAGTACGTAAGTTTCATGGACATAGCGTATGGGACCGGAACAGAGGTGGATTTTAACAGTGATGATGTGGAAGTCCTTTAGTTCCGGTAGTTGAGAGCCCTAGCTTACTGGTGGTGCCGCAGTCGTGACAGCTCTGTGACACCCTAATACACTACAGTGCGCACTAAAACTATTGGCACCAAAATTAGTGCTACACTGCCAAAGTGGTAAGCGGCGTATATTTCTGCGTACATTGTATGCGTTGAATAATAAGGATGGGTGACAAACAGCCAAAGACTGTGGTCATTTAAAATCTCCACAAATTTGGTGGCTGTCTGTCTTCCAGGGGGCGCGATGACCAGCAGAAGCATGCAAAGGGTAGTGAAGTTTCCTTATATCACGACTGAGATCCTCACGCTTTTGAAAGTCGAGACAGGACACTCTTTCTGGTCTATGCCAGGTCATCGTGTACCTTGATTTTATTTACAATCTCCAAAATTGACTTGTCCGTCCAAATCACTCACTTCCAAGCATCCTATTTCCATTCCTTGTGCGGGTGAGTAAACAAGCATCGGTTTTGAACATGGTTAGGTCTTAGGTACGGTTTCTTTACTGCTACACAGGACTGGAAGCCCATTCAATGAATTGCCTTCCTGACTTTATCTTTACTGACGGTTGTTGAAAGTCCGTTGGTAATCCTAGTTAATGGTACTTGCCGGTCTTGGACTATAAAGCATTGGGTAGCCTGTTGATTGCAGCACATTAGTTTTTTAGGCTGTCCGGCGTTGTTTGTAGGGTCTCAAGTACCTGTCTTTGTAACTTTCGAAAATACCGTATAGACAGTCAACTGAGGATGTGAAAGCTGACAAGCAATTTGGCTGCCTCAAAGGTCAGCCTCATGCAGGGCAATGATCTTAGACGTCTCTTTAGATGTTAAAGATTGAGTCTCCATGACTTTTTCTTGCTTGGAGGGGTTGGCCTGGTGGAGATCAGGCGGTGATGTGGCAGCTTGCTGTATGCAGTAGGGCTGCAGTAGTAAATTTAGCTAACATTTTGGCACGGTACTGTACCTACCAGGGATCTGGAATAGACCAAGGTCAAACAAACAAACTTGACCAAGTCTTATTCTTACAGGGCGCTTACAGCGTTAACGGCCTATTGGACGACCCGAAAGCATTCCCATATTTGGCGCAGTATGTAGTCGACACGAAGAGATTCGAACATCTATTATGTTCTTATTTACCGGATGAGGAATAGTACTGGATAGCTCTTAAAAAACAACACTCGCTACAAATCACTTAAAGTTATTAATTATGCTTGACTCGTGTGGTTTTACTTCTCAATTGGTTTCTCGTTTCCATTTTTTTTCATCTTACTCAAGATCCTCTGATTAACCATTCTCGCGAAGTTGTGAACAAAAGTCCGTTATACCTACATTGGATCTGTACGGGTGTCATTTCGCCTACTTCAAACTCTCCTCTCTCGGCTTGTAATTGGTGGTGCTAGGTGGCTAAACTAGACTGTACACTGGTCTCTCACATGGTGTGTTATGTAATACTAGAAACCACACTTGAAAAAAAGAAAGATCCTCACAAGCTTGGGTACCGCATGAAGAGACTTATACCTTACCTGCCTGTCTTGGTGCGCTCGCAGTCACACTGGGGGCTAAATTGTGGCTCCAGGGCCCAGTCCTGGCCTCGGCCTCATCAAAGAAGGCCAAGCCTCAGCTCCGTACAATTTGGTGGTGCTGAGGCCAAGGCTGCTCTGCAGCCCTAATCGTTATGAGACCGAGCCACGCAGCTGTCACACTCACACAGGCACACACATTTGGCCCAGACCAGACCCTTCGGATAAGTATTGCAATAGCTGTTGCTTCAACTTGATTGACCTCATCACAATCCATCCATCATTATTGACAATCCACCGTGGACAATCCGTCTTCGGTGACAATTTGTCTTTGATGCTATGATTGCTGCTTGGCTGAGTTTATTTATGACAGACAATGGACTTGAAGACAAAATTCACTTAGGACTTGGACTCCAAACACAATTGATGAATCAAAGATCAATTTGGAAGGTGAAACCTGAATCTGGACTTGTTAAATCAGAACCCCTTATTGAATCAGAAAATTATGATTGATTTGGTCTTTGATGTTTTTTTCTTCTTCCATTCCATACAATTTAACTACTCTCCATATTTTCTGGTCACTTGATGGACAAAACAAGGTTTAAAGGCAAGGTCCAGCGAGACAGCTACAGAGGCTTTTTAATGATCATGAGCTTGGTATCAACCTACATTGAGATTCAACTATCATTGTTTGATAGCGTTAATGATACAGCAGTTGACATTGAAAAAAGACTTTTTTCTATTCTTTGTAACTAATATATCATCAGATCAAGGTCTTGATGCTAATCTATCTATACCACCTTCCATTGAGCTATAACTTGACTGACAAATGACCCAAGTCATTCTCCATTTCCAGTTTCTTTTCTTTCTTTTTTTTTTTTCTTGGAAAAAAAAGAGTCACATTGAAATTAGAAATCACAATAATCGTATAAAATCTTTTTGTTTTGGATTCATAAACCAGTCATGAGAAATAAAAAAGTCAAGATAAGATCCGCGTGCGTCTAGTACGATCTACCTTGACAGTTTCACAGTCGGTCTACTTAGTCAGGATGGTTTGTCACGGGACATTTCACTTGTTAGTGGTCGTGGTGGAGGCTAAAAAATATGCTGAGCAAGATTCCGGTGTCCATCAATCCCTGCCGTCTTTCTCACAACTTATTCCCTAACGGTATCTTGAGCAGTTTATACCTAAGCCTTAATGAGGCTTAACCGGGTACTCACCAGACCTTTAGGGTTGAATGGACCACAGACGGGACTCGAGTTGTTATAACCACAGTTTATGATAGTACGAGTCTTAGTGAATATTCATTTCAAAGGTGTGTTTTCGAATCTGTAAAGTTGAGATATAGTGTGAATGTTTATGTATGTATGTAACAGAAAGGAGCTTGATGAGAATGAGAACAGGGTTACATACTTAAAGTTAAGATTGAGGAGGAGAAAAGAAAGAAAGAAAGAGAGAATGGGTTACTATCTTAACTTTGAGAATTTAGGAGTATAAGTACTTACTTGATGATGGTTGAGATGGAAATTAAAATTAAAATCCCATGTTTCTTTTTTTTCTCTTTCACTTCGTCAGCCAATCTCCTCAACGATCGACCATCGACCATCGACCATCGACCATCGACAATCGACGATCGAGTGTATTTCAGACTAAGTCCTCTAATTAAGCCAAGTCCTTAAGACCTAATCTAAGTACTTAAGACCAAGTAATTTTATCAAATCATTAGAGCTCATTTTTCCATTTTTCCTCTTCTTTCTTTCTTTCTTTCTTTCCTCAAAATAATTTCATTCTTCAACATGTTTTCAATCACCAAAAAACGTTCAACCATCATCAACTCTTCTACTTCTACTTCTTCAAAGTCGCAGGTCGGCAAATCACAAAAACGTCAACAACAACAACAACAACAACAACAACAATCATCATCAATAACAACAACAGCAGATCCATCAACTGATCAAGAAATTGATTCTTGTCCAGATTGGACTTTAATCAAACCTATCAAATCAGTTTATCATCGTAAAAGATCTCAAACTACTTCTACACTTAATCATCAATCTAAAACATCAATATCCAATAATCATGATCATCTACCTCAAATACCCATTCAAACTCAGTTAATTATGCGTTCACCAAGTAAATCTTCATCCTCTTTACATCAAATCACATCTTCTATATCAACTCATCATTATCCACCTTTACCTAACCATCATCTTTATTCATCAACAACAACCTTTTCACGTCCAACTAATATTTCATCTACTACAACCACAAGTCAATTAAATCATGACCTATATACATCTCCATCTAGACCAGGTTTAAGAAAGAGTAGACAACATCCTACATTTAATTTAATCTTGGTAGGATCAAAGGAAACCGGTAAAACGGGTTTTGTGAATAATCTATTTGGTAGCTTTGGTGCTTATGCTCCACCTGATTTTGGCGACCAAGATAAAAAATTAAATAAATCACCAACTGATACGTTTAGGGAATATGCAGCTGGTCATGTTCCTGGACTCACAGGTGAAAGAGTTGTACTTTCTGTAGTTGATACACCTGGTCTTGATATTCAATCTAATGGTCAGTCATCTTTTCATTTGAAATTAAAAAGGGGGGGAGTTTTTCTGAGACTGATATGTATGTATATAGATGAATTAGTTGTCGAACATCAAGTAAATGAAATTATACATTGTAAGTCTTTTATCATTCAACCAAAGAGAAAACAAACTCATCTTTTTTGTTTTAATATTAAAACAGATTTAGAGGAAAAGTTTGACGGATCTTTACAACTCGAACGACAAGTTAAACGAGAGCCAGTTAGATTGGGTGATACGCATATTCATTGTTGCCTTTACTTTCTTCACCCTTCTGTACTAGAACCTGCTCTAAGAGCTTCTCAGTCCCAACAAATAAATTCTAAACAATCTACTACTACTACTACCAGAGCTAGATTAGCAATGATGAATATGGATATCAGAGCGATGCGTAGAATCAGTAAACGAACTAATGTTTTTCCTGTTCGTTTTTTCTTCTTCTTCTTCTTCTTCTATCCTTTCGGCTCACAACTTGACCATTTAATTGACATTTGTAGGTTATCGGGAGAGCAGACGAGCTCACAGTCGCTCAATTAACCGAGATTCGAAATTGGATTAGATCAGAGATGCGAGGACAGAATATAGATCTAAGTGTTTTAACAGGATCTACAGAATCAGATTCGGCATCAGATGAACCTGATGCAGTCACAACAGCTTCTTCTTCTTCTTCTTCTTCTTCTTTATTATCATCATCAACCGGTGCTAGTCCAGAATCTGTTCCACGACTGAAACAAAGGCGTTCATTTGCAGTCACACCTAAAAAAGTACAATTAGTATTAAATATGACTAGAGCAGAACAAGAGCTCAACACGTTATTACCACTTGCTCTAGTTTCTACTGAAGATGAACCTGAAGCATTAGGTACTGATGCTATCATGGCACTTAATCGTATAGACCCTTTAAGTGGACCTGGACCTGATAGATCTAGATTGATTGGTGATCATGGTTATGTTCGTAGATTTAAATGGGCTACTTTAGATTTACTTGATCCGAATCATTGTGATTTTGTACTGTTGAGGGCTGTCCTGATGGGAACTCATTTAGCTCGTTTAAAAGATTCTACACTCGAAAAAGTAAGTTTGAGAATTTGATTTTATCTTATTCATATACTAACATTTTATCTCTTAAAATAGTACGAAGCATATCGTACAGAACAATTAATAAGAAGAGAAAGGTTTACTAAAGTTTTAACATTAGAAGAACAAGTTAAATTAGTTAAAGAAATGGAATCGATGGAAATTCCGAAAATTAATCCATTAAATATATTTAATGATGGTTCTCCTTTTAATAAACCTTTTCAAGAAGTTGTTAGATCAAGAGAAGTTTGGCAAGATGATCGCCATCAAGATTATCCAATGGGTCCTATTGTTCGTTGATGATTTATTAGTTTTAACAACACAGGTGTTGGGGTTTGAATTATTTTACGACAGAAAGAAAAAATGGATCTGGATTCATTTTTTTTTTTTTTTTT
>MU167254.1:275007-293786 GCA_015951145.1 Cronartium quercuum f. sp. fusiforme G11 | reverse complement strand
GCACCTAATCCTACTGACACTGCATCGCATATCTCGGGGTGATAGAACATCGGATAGGCCCATCCGATACAAATATCTTGGCAGTGCTTGTTTATACACCCTGTACACTTACTGTACAAGTAATTCACACCAAATGTTTCAGCCCTGAGGACTGCACAACATTCTCACAGACTGAAACCAGACATGTATGTATGTAGAAAAATTGTGTAACATGTGAATTACATGTGTAATAAGTAATGTACATATGTAGGAACATAGTGTAACATATGTACTACAGTGTTACAATTGAACAGTCAACCCTGAGGCCTGTCCAACAGTCCCAAAGGTTGTCAAAGAAATAATTACATAGGATACTAAGAGAGTACATGAGAAAAACAAGTCTAAGAAGAATACACTTGTACTGATTGCATCTCAGGCTCAGTTTTGAGATTCATAAGCACAAGTATGTTTATGACAGGAGCCAATTAAACAGGCCCTGTCATCAAAGTCAACAACCACAAGCTGGCCTATGTGGCCCTGCAATAGCATAAGCTGGCACCACAAGCCAGCCATTAGTATAGAAGTGAGGAGGAGGAGGTAACCTGAAAGGTATATAAACCCCCTCTCTCCTGCTCAGGAATAGTCCCCTCTCCTCACCTTTTACCAGAACCACCTAAATAACCCAATAAGCACATCACTTGAGGATACTTATATAAAGTCATCTGCTCAAGTAGTGCAAAGGGTAACAAGTATAGTAAAATAAAGGTCACCACCCAGGTTGGTAACCTCAGTGTCTTGTAGACCCTTTTTTTCAGTGAGGATTTACAAAGGCAAAGATAAATAACTAAAGCAGAAATAAGTGCACCTGCTTGGAACACAGACACTGCCAACATATTTTCATCGCATGGAAGCTTGCTATGTAACATAGCATGTCTTCATGCAATACTATGGACCATTTTTCAAGGTCCCTACCTTGGAAAATAGACCTATTGCATCGCATCTTGGCCTGCTATGTGACATAGCATGCCTCTATGCGATGCAATTTTCTTGGCAGTGAGAGATTGGAGCCAGGCAGCTGCTGTGCTCAACTGTAGCTCTCCCTGACAATTAACCCAATCTAAGGAAGACTAGTCCTCCCAAAACCCTCTCATCAGAGGTCATCTAACTGTAGTCTACACCTGAGTGTACCAACTGTAGACTTAATTTTAGCCAGGAAGTGGCCTGACAGAAGCCACTCCCTGACAAAATGGCTTTGATCACACTTTGTCATGTGATTATTTATTAACCACAGGTATTTTTCACAGTACTTTGTTGAAAAATATGATTATCTATATGTGTGTGTAAAGTCTATCAACAAACATTTCCTATGTTCTTCATCTTTTACATGTGTACCAGCATGTGTAACATATATACTACACATGTGTTAGCATACTAATTACAAATCCATCACAGATGGTGTAATAAGTAACTGCAGATTATTTTATGCATAGAAACCAGTGGTGAAATCATAAATCTCAGTTTTTCATTACATCTCACTCTTTGTTACTCTTGAAACTGAGTATGAGTTGCAATTTGCTTCTTAGTCCATGACATTTTAATGCTCAGGGCTGACACTCACATTCAAATTAAGATGACAAGTCTTTATCTATTTCCTTTTTTGAGATTATTTTCAATTCAGCCACTGGTTCATGAAAAACAAATTCTAAAGTTGAAATATTCTCTTTGGAAGACACTTGATCAATCTTGAGATTATTTGCCTTCCCCAATATATATATATATAACTGGCACTTGTTAATTTGGCTAAGAGCCATGTAAGCACAATGATACCTTGGAATTGATTAATCAATAGGTTTTTCTGTCTTCTCTAAACCCAAACATTTTTTTTTTTTTTTTGATTTCTAATGTGGGTTCTGTAAGATAAAATGAACAGCTAATCTGAACTTCAAAATCACTACAAAAAGTACCATTTCTCTCTCTATCTTTTCAGAAAGTATTTTATCTGATTTGGTCAGCCTTTGATAGCTCCTTTATTTGGGGAATAGGCAGATTTTGGTCTCTAGAAAACTTATACCTATACTCTGTATTTTTTACAAAAAAAAAAAAAAAAAAAAAAAAAAAAAAAACTTGTTTGAGCGGTATTGTTTCTTCTTGGAATCTCAGACACACATGTGACTCACTTTATTCAAAGCTCTTGAAGTTTTTTCAATCATATTTTCCAACACATTTCATGGTCAATTCTGAAGTCTCATACAGTTTGTTGCCCACCCTACAAGACCCAAGCCTCGCAAAGCTTGGGTCCTGTAGGATGAGCTTACGATGGACTTAATCAGGTTAGGGTCTAAACCAACCAAGAAGAAGACCCGGACGGGAGAAAACAATCAATCCCTGATGGAAATTCAAAAAAATGATAAGTATCATAACATTCAAAACTTCCAAATCCCCCAATAAGAAACTAGAAGAGAGATGAATTTGCTTGTGACACGAGATTAAAATAGCATCATTCAAAAAAAAAGAAATATTACAAGATACAAATTTCAAAACAACAGGAAATATAAAAAAAAGTTATGCTGCTTAGGGAATAACAACTTAACGCATTGGCATCCTTCATCATCAAAGCAAAATGAAAACCAAAAAAAAAAAAAAAAAAAAAAGACATTGAACATCACATTATTCAAAAACTTAGATCACAATACGCACTCTTCCATCACTCCATCTTTCGATCCGCCCACAGTTTCCCAACCCGTTTAAAAACGATTCTAAGGTTGGTTTCTGAAATGATCCTGTTTGGAGTACTCTGCGTTTAGGTTTACGCCGCGCCTTGGGTGGAGCAAGGGGTACGTGAAAAAAGTTGGGTTGTTGAAGGTGTCTAAAGGTGTAGGTACTGGCGGGGCGGCCAGGAAGTTTGAACGGTGAGCTGCTGGCAGGTTCAGGTGGTACATTCCTGTTCAAGCTCCCCACTCGAACACTGCTGACAGTTGTGTTATTGTTAGTGGTAGCCAAAGTCGGTCGGGAAGGCGCTGGCGCTGTGGCCGGTGGAGGTATTGGAATCTCTCGCAGGAAGCTCTCAGGATGGGAAGGGGTAGACCGGATGGTGCCAAAGGAGTGGTGATCCCAATCAAACACCTTGTCCTTGTTAACGGCAGCCAAACCAATACCTTCACACAAAGCTCCAAAAGGGGCTGGCGAGCAAAAGTTACGACGGTTGATGGTGTTTGTGATCGAAACTGAGGGCTCGGCGATCATGATGTGTGTTCGACTGCGGGCGTGGTAATGTGCCACCGAGTTCGCTGGAGTAGTGGATGCATACACCTCGAATCTCGCACGTTTCGAATCAGGCGCCGGCTTCGAGGCTTGATGACTAACGTTCTGACTCGTGGAGGCCGTTCGGGTGGGCATAGCGTAGCCATCGTCCTGCGGTCCCAGATCAGTCTTAATCGTTTAAAATTCCTCTCCGACCCAGGATACAAAAGTAAGCTCACCTCAGTTGGCGTTGATCGCTTTGTGGAGAGAGTTGTAATGGACTCAAAGTTGATCAAGTTGTTCATAGCAAAGTTTGAAGAGTGGACGAGATACGAAAGGTGTTGTATTGGCGTGATGTTCGCGGTGTTGATTATTGGATAGTTAAGAAAAGGGGAGAAGCGATAGGAGAGTGTTGAGAGCGTCTGGCCTGTGAATGATGAAGAATGGGCGAAGTAAAAGGTTGAAGGGAGATGGAACACTGGGTGAGATGAAAGATACGGATCAGACGGTGGCCGTGAGTTATCTTCACTCGAACTTCCAACAGAAATTCTCTCGCCCAGGACAGACATTGAATCCAATCGATCAGGAGACTAACCGGTCCACCCTTACGCTTCCATTTTCGTCCCTGGATTACTTTGGGAATCGGAAAGGACTTGAAAATGAAATTATGCCAGGTTCTCAAATTAGCCCGGCTTGTATATATTTCAGTCCTGAGAGCTCTTGACGATTGTTTCTTATGTCGTTGTAGTGATTATAAACTGAATCGACTTTCATCCAAGCCACGGCCGACGCGGTAGACAAAACAACCGGAATCATAGGGTCTGCTTCCGACTTTGGTTCTCGCTTGGAATTGTAAAGGCTCTATCTCATTTGGAAAAGACCTTTTATTCTCTTATCTTGGGCGCATTTGCTTTACCAGTCTGAGTGCGTACGCATGTGTACGAGATTTGGCTCAATTAGAGGGATGACAAGGCTATTCTACAAAAGTCTGTCCGACTACCTACCGGTGGTTACGCTTTCTTGGAAGTAACGAAAATAGAAAAATTTACATCTCAAAGAGTCTCAGATAAAGCAAGCATAGGTAGAAATCCGCCCCTCAAGAAGAGCATACAGAACTCGCCATCTTGTAAGCCATACCCTTGTGATCCCTAGGATAACCATAGGAACCCTTTGTGCTTTGGCTAGACGTACAGCTGATGTGACTGATTGAACCCCAAAGTCAGGGGACACAAACTTGGAGTTGTGATTCTGTGAATCTGTAAGAAAAAACGTGTTTTTGTGTTTTGCAGCTAAAATAAGGACTTGTGGCTCGCTGATTTTGTGCAAAGAAAAAAAAAGGATTTCAAGTTGGTATCTCATGAGTGAGATCAAATGCAGGTCATGAGAAGGAAAAGCCCACATGATAATACAAGACGTGAAAAGGCCTAACGATGAGGATGAGGCTCGCCTTGATTGAGGAAAATACATATACCTCATGGGCTATGATCATTGTATCATGCTTTCCAACTGATGTACAGGTAGAATACTTGCCTCAATGACATATCAATTCAGAAAGATATATTCGTATCATCTTCTGATAGGAACTCAAATATAAGACAACAATGCAAAGAAGAGAAACTCAGCTCGAAAACCAAAGAGTGTGCAAAGAATTATGAGAGAGGGTGCAATATAACACTTGTGCCACCAATCAGGATTTGAAACAAAACTCGGTACAAATTCGACAAGTGTTAGCTGGTTGTCCGTCGAAAAACAATAGATCATCTAATGCACCAAGGTTCATCAGATCTTCTTGGTCAATTCACTATAAAGACATCCGATCACATATCAGCACTGAGCTTCGGCTCTGGGCTAGCAACTTATTAGACTTGATCTTGTATTGACTTACGGTACAGCCTCGAAAAGATCAGCAACGAGCCCAATATCAGCCACTTGGAAGATAGGCGCTTCAGGATCCTTGTTGATTGCCACAATTGTCTTACTGTCTTTCATCCCAGCCAGGTGCTGGATCGCACCACTGATGCCAATGGCGATGTATAGGTCCGGTGACACCACCTTGCCTGTCTGACCGACTTGTAACGAATTATCGGCAAACCCACTATCGACCGCCGCTCTCGAAGCTCCGATGGCTGAGTTCAATTTATCGGATAGAGGAATCAAAATCTTATCAAAGTTCTCCTTGTTCTTGACTCCCCGTCCACCTGAGACGATCCGACTAGCCGAACCAAGTTCGGGGCGTTCAGATTTCGTGAGCGATTCAGAGTTCCACTTCGAAATCAGTGGGCCCGGACTGGCACTTTCGAGCTTTTCAACTTCGACTTCTGTTCCGGATGATGATGCGATTGGCTCAAAGCTGGCAGTTCGGACGGTGATGACCTTAATCGGGTCCTTGCTCTTTAATGTACATAGCGCATTACCGGCGTAAATCGGTCTTACAAAGGTCTCCGGATCGACCACTTTCATCACGTCTGAGATTTGCGAGACATCCAGCAGAGCTGAGATCCGGGGGAAGATGTTCTTGGTGACGGAAGATGTGCCACCGACCAAGTGGCTGAAAGATCTTTCCTTGGTGACGGAGGCTATGAGTGGCGCTAGAGGTTCGGCAAGTGCATGATCCAAAGATTCGTGTTCCTTAACAAGCAGTTTCGAGAGTTGTAATCTGTCCAGACAATATTGAGGAGAGTCTTTGAATCAGTCTTTGTGCCTAAGTCTGAGTGTGTGAGTACGTAAGCCTCATGAGACTACTGACTTCTTGGCTTCATCAATACTTTTGGCCAGCTCCCCAGACTTTGGACAGCCAGCAATAATTCCCGTGACACTTCCGCCTAAGGCTTTGGCCAGCGTGAGCGCGCTCAAAGTGGCCGAGTTGATCTTGCCGCCCTTGTGTTCGAGAAAGACGAGAGTTGAGACATTACGAAGGCTATGCGAAGACGAGAAAGTTCGGCTAGAGCGGAGAAGTAGGCATGAGCTCATCAAAAGACCATGGCGCGAAAGTGGAGTAAACAGCATGGTGGTATGAATTGATGCAGTCGATGGTCTCAGTCTCTCATTCGACCTCAGCAGAATACTCACTGACACCACACCTCCTACCCCGAACCCCGATTTGGGGTGAATTGAAATCAGACCCCGGGGTGTTTGATAAGATATATTTAGTGCATGATAACCCTAATGAATCCCATATTCACTTGAAAAAATGAAGAAAAAAACCCAACGATAAGATTGGGGTCTATCTGAAAGAATATGGGTTTTTGTTTCTTCCTGATGGTTATTTACTTGACATTACACATCGGAGTATCCTGATCTAAAGCTATCAAAAAAGTTAAAGGTGCTTAAGCTGGGGAGATGAAGGGGGAGGGACTTGGTTGGATATGAGTCACCAAAATACTATGGAAAGATGCTGTTTGGTGATAGTGTACCTCGTGCAATAAATCTCATAAGGAGTTTAATGTTTCAAGGACTTCATCAACCAGGGCCAAAAAAAACCTATGGATTGCCTCATGAGACACACACTGCCAACATGACTGGCTCTGACAACAGTGTTCAAGAGAGTCTGTACAAGTCTATATAACCCATATCTGGTTCAACTTCTTCCAATTTAGTAGAGTATTGATCTTTCAAAACTGAGCATTACAAGCTTATACAAGGGCATACAAGGGCTCTTGCATATCTCTGGACAACTTTCTGGACAAAACTTAGGAGGTTTAAAACTCGTGAATGTTTTTCTACACACGGCCTAGACAATTTTTTTTGGGGGACCTAGCTGCATTTGTACAAACATTAAGCAACAAACCAGATTGAAAGAGTCTCACATTTCCTTGGAATCCATGTTCTTACTTATTTCAAAGAATTTATCACTTTCACGGAAAGAAGAATCTAACTGGACGAGCCTAGGCTATCCACATCAAAGAGCGAAATGACATAAATCTCTGCAAGCAAAGTTTTTACAAACATAAACCAATTTCAGAGGCTAGCAGATGAAACTTTGAAGGAGGTCCAATAAGAATTGATGGACAAACGTTTTCAATCCCAAGCGTAGCCTTAGTTGATATCCTCTCTATTCCGCAGGCCATATCCACACCCGCCCGGTGATCCGTTCATGAGCGAAGAACTGGATTTGATATTGATTCTTTCGATGTACGGAGAGTCCTATTCAGTTCGAATCCAGTCATTGCATTAGCGATCGGCGAAGCCAGAAGTCACTCCAGATACTCGGGTGTGACCTTCCTAGCAAGATCAAGACTCACTTTTAAGGCCTTGACTGCGGTAGTGTCAAGTCCAAATTCGATTGGCGCCGCTCCTCCATCGTCCTCTATCTGTTTATTGGTGACACAAGGTCTGCCAATTACAGATTGACATCGAGCAGCATCCTGGTCTGTGAATGGGACAAAAGACCTTCCTCCTAAGGCAGTCCGAGCTTGCTCTTTATATAGTGTTTTGACATTCTTGAAGAGATTTCCTTCAGCTAAAATATTTCCACCAACAGCTATCTCAAAAGTTTCCCCGCTAGAGAATTGATTATTCATCAGCGGAAGGACAAAAGTTTTGGATTTCATTAATTAAATCCCTAGGTGATTCAAGCAGATCTAAACAAAGAAATAGAACTCACCGAGAATCTGTGTGCAAGTTGTTATAGCTGCAGCTCCACAAGAAAAGGTAAGCATACGGTCACTATAAGACTCATACTTATTAAGGTGCAGTGATCTTACAAATGAACCGCAACATTTGGATTTCCAGATCCTCCGACTTTAGGGCTTCGACCAGAAGTAGAATCGAAACAACTATAAAAGTGTTGATTTAAGTGATGTCTACGAGCAAAATGAAATATTGTAAGACTCAACTTGTTTGCCACCGTCACTGTGTCTGAAGGTCCCGTGATCATCAACGTCCAGTAATGTTGACTTGAAAAATGAATTCAGAAAGGATTGTGAAAGTAGGCGGGTGGGCGTTCAAGGTCAATCCGGCCAGAATTTGAGTTGAAGAAATATGGCACATAATGTCAGCTCATCAAAATAGGGTCTCAGCAAACAACTAAAAATCGGTAAATCATCGGTAAGTCTTATAAGTAGTTTAACAAACTTATGGCATTTGTTTGACCAGGGCGTGACACCGTTAAAGTGATTGTTCGAGAGCGTGATCCCGCGGTTGGGGCTGACGTCCAAGACCATCATCATTCTACCTATCAAGCTGAACGTACAATGATCGATCCAGATCTACCAAAATATGTGTTGTTGAGCCCCAAAAGACCAGGAATAATCACAAAGTCGACTCACGTTTTGTCCACCCTGTATGGCTATTGCGTCGCCACCCCAAACCTGAGTTGAAAGCAGATGAGTATTAGAATGAGTATTGATATCAGACTTGAAATGCAAAAAGAAATTTCTTCACGTACCAAGTTCGGATTTAGCCAAGTTATGTGGATGTTCTGATAGTTTGGAGAAGTTTAAATATCAGCTCTGAAGTTGGATACAGAAGCTTGATGAGCTATTGTGAAGAAATACCTGAATGATAATGTTTTTTCCTCGTGTGATCAAGAACCTACGCACCATAACATGCGCATTCAAGTTAGAAAGGTTAGTCAAGAATGTTTGGTGGCACCAGCTATCTATGCTTATTGCATTGGAAGAAGAACATTAATTCAAGGGAGGTGCCTACCCTTTGCCTCTGATTACTCCATGGCTGCCTACACCCAAGATTGTCTTGTCATTTCCAACCTTGAGTGGAGTTTGCGCAGCTTGTCGATAACTTATAGTAAGGGTGTTTCCCTATGAAGCATTCCAGTTCAAGTTAATGCAATGAGAAGCGACCGAGGAAGAGGGTGTGGTACTGACAGTGTTTCCAAATTTATGGCACCAATCAACTGATCAAATTTGGTCTCGTAAGTACATCCCACCCAGTCTGTTTCCGCACCTCTTGGCATGTTCTTGCGGGCACTCACACATGTCAATTACCTCCTGCGTCATGGCTCCGTTTGGACACTTTCCCCAAGGCAAACTGAATAAACGAAACAAAGACTTCGGTCAGCATTCTTTTCGAGGAGATTAATATAGCAAACGAAGCAATGACATGGCGCTGACCATCCTTTGCTGGTTCTATTGCCTTCAGTGTCGGTGAAGTCGAAGAGTCTATCAATTAAAATCACTCTAGGTTCCGCATCTTCTACCCAAGCCTTCAATTCATGAATGTTTTGCGGGGTTTGAGGAGCACTCGTTCCTCCGCCAGTCGTACCTGCCCCATAACCAAAAGGTTTTCCTGTTTGCGCAGTCACCAACCTTCCTAAGCACAAAAGAGAGAGAGCGCACTTCTTGAAAGTCATAATAGGCAGGATTTCGAGTAATGTCTTCTCGTGTATCTATGGACGGGCTCGGCTTTATGTAAATGTCTATGAGCAGAATGAAGGTGAGTTTTAAAGAATTTATCATTTTTTTCGGCTTCCAGCCTGGGATTGCGTTCACGGGCTCCCTGCGACAATCATAATGTCAGAGAGTGGAAACAAATATAGAAACCCCATTCTAACATTTCAAATCAACAAATTCAACGTATCGGTTGTGACCTGCGGGTCACATGGTGTAAAGCATACCTTATAGTGACATCGACATTCCCGAATGGGTTTTCATTCCAGACATTGGCAAATGCGTGCTTTGCCTCTGCGACACCCTTGTCCGATCGCGCCCAGTCAAATGCTACCTCTACGACCTGGATGGTGTTCAGTCTGCTATGGCGTGCGTCTTAAGGTGTGCAGGCTGCCCAATCACCTATCGGCACACGTGGTAGGAAAGTGATGGCACGCGATTTTACTATCCTCCAACGACAGGGCAGCGAGAACCGCTGGATGCCTAGGAAATCACCCGCAGATACTTCATGACCCATCAATTAGCCCACCATTTCAACATATCCCAGCGGTCTGTGCACGTCTCCGTAAACAGCCTAGTCACCGCCAGCAAAAATTACTCGGACAAGGCTGTCCGAGGTGTTCTCGGACAGTGAAGTCCGAGTTGATCTCGGACAACCACGGTCCGAGATCAACTCGGACTTCACTGTCCGAGAACACCTCGGACAGCCTTGTCCGAGTAATTTTTGCTGGCGGTGAGTTACACTCCACAATCAACGAGAATATCAATGTCTTCCCATGGACAAATTTTGAACGCATGATCACCGACGCTGTGTGCTTGTCTGCTTTAGTGGTCCATTGCCTCCTTGTCAATTTCACTGCCCCTGTGTAATGATTTTGGAATGATCATTTAGTTACGGTATTTGTAATGCTCGCTTAGTTGTGGTATTGTACATAATTCTACATATGTATCCAAGTTCGTCAGTTGATTTGTAGCATGACCAGCGTATTTGTAAATTGTATTTCTTTGTTGCCTATGTCTATCAATCAGTTTCTCGATTCTCTCCCTTCTATTATATAAATTTGAAAAATTTCTCACTTGGCGCTCCTATCCGTTTCAAGCTTTCTTTTTGTGGTTATCCTCGTGTTATCTTTGGTCCCATGCGTCAATATATCCTGTTATCTGAAATGCTAGTGTTGTTCCGAAAGTAGAGTAAAGCGGTTTGAACAACAGTTTATTACATATTACAGACCAATGTCGAAATTTGGTTGCAAGTGTCAAGTGTCAATGAACACAAACTCAACTGGGCAAATTATGGGGTTTTAAGCTTTGGTCCCAAGCTGGAACAAAAGAGTCTCACACCCTCGGAATCTGGTATACCAGTTTTGCGACCAGAATTCTCCCAGAAACCCAGCGTTCCCAGCCGGTCCTACCCTGCAAGCTGCGAGCCCAGAACACACAACCGCTGTCACCGTGGACAAGGCTACACTGCGGCAAGTTCTCCCTCGGTGGGGATATTTTTGATATCTTTAGCTTGAATTCAGCCCCGCGAGGTTTGGAAGACATCCCAGGGACCTCCCCACCCTGGAATGACCCAGCAATGTTTGGGAGAAATACAGAGGACCTCCTCGATTCGTGGGAGCTCTGTAGAAGAGCCTGCGGAAGTTTTTGGAGCTCCGGAAGTTTTTCCAAGTCCCACTAACTCTACCTCTAGATACTAGAGGGAGGGGATTGATCATCCCTCCCTCCCTCCTATGTAGAGGAGGGCATCGGTCCTCTTCCTACCATAGAAGAAGGGAATCGATCGCCCCCTCTGGAAACTTGATAGAAAGGGACTCGATCACGTCCCTGCTTTAGAGGAACGGGATCAATTCCTCCCTCTGGGAGCTCAATCCCCTCCCTGCTATTAGGAGGGGGGATTGAGAGAACACCTACTGTTAGAAAGGGATTGAGAGAACACCTACTGTTAGAAAGGGATTGAGAGAACACCTACTGTTAGAAAGGGAGTGAGAGAACAAGCTCCACACCTCCCACTAACAGTAGGGAGGGGATCGAGCTTCCAGAGGGTGGAATTAATTCCATTCCTTTACATTGGGGGAAGAATTTTCATAGGGAGGGACTGTTGAAATGCAGTGGCGCACGCCGTATAGGGGAGCCAGTATAACACAGCATGCTTATACATAGGCAGCTCCAACTCTTCCTTGCTAAACTCCACTCCAAACCCTCTTGGTCTTTCCCATCGCTAAATTAAGCAGGGAAAGAGTAAGTAATCGCATCACTTCTTCATTCCCTCTTACCTTTGTTGTGTATATTCCACCTCACCTTCTTATGCCTGGATGCTCTTAGAAAACTTTCCATTCACTCTCTTGAGAGCCCCAGGCTAACTATAAACTCACACTCGAATCTAGGTTAGCATGTGTGGCCAGAGTCCTGGGTTTGAGAGTTGCTCACCCAAATTATGAACCTTTGTATCAGATCCCTGGTTAAATTATAGCAAAAAACTGCAGGGACCGGGCTGACCCTACAAATTGAAGTGAACAGATTATCTGGTCATAGCCTTAGTGTGCAAAAGGTTGGTTCCCTTCTTGGACTTGGAATCCCTTGCTATGGTCTTAGAAATTTCCCAGGTGGTTTCAAATTGTTTTCCATTTACATAGGAGTTGACTGAGATTATGACATCTGATTTATACCTTAGCTACCCCAGATCCCCTACAATCTCTTCAGCTATGTGGTTGTGGCCTACCCTGTCCTCTAGGAAATTTATCTTATTTTATCATTGTGTTTTCTTTTGTGGATAGGATAAGTCACTAATCATCTTCAATAATCTGTTGTTGTTATCAATTACACTTCCCATTGGGTTTGAGCAAAAGAAACCCCAATTATGGAACATGAAAAGTGTGATTAATTGTTCCAAACACCATTTGACCTTTTCTTTCCTCAAGCAATTTTTTATATGATCTTGTTTTGAATTGCTTATATTGCAGAAGCATCATTATATGGTGTAAACCACCTTACAATATTTATTGTATTCTCACAAATACCTTGATGAACCCATTCCCTCAAAAATTTTAATATGTTCTCCCACCTTTCTGTAAGTCTGCATCCATACAATAATACAGACAATTCATTTGTTCAATTCACAGCCTCCTTTTCATACTTACTTATTACTAGGTCCCATCTCATCTTTCCTAACCACCACTACCATGCTTAACTATTAGCTTACAGTACAAGGTTATATGAATCTTTGTTAGTGTATCAGTTCCATCAGCACAGACATTAGCATATGAGCATAGCCCTATACCCAGAGTGAACATGAGGTATACCTCCACCTCACCAAATCCACTCCCAGTCTCTTTTCCCATCTGTAAAAAGAGACTGTGAGTAATACCCCAATTCCATTTTTCATCTAACATCACCTTTCCTCCTCACTGCCAAGATATTTGTATCGGATGGGCCTATCCGATGTTCTATCACCCCGAGGTATGCGATGCAGTGTCAGTAGGATTAGGTGCGATGGAATTACACTGCAATATGGTGTCAGAGCATTAGATACCGATAGTAATTCCATCGCACCTAATCCTACTGACACTGCATCGCATATCTTGGGGTGATAGAACATCGGATAGGCCCATCCGATACAAATATCTTGGCAGTGCCTTTTCTTTCTCTCTCATCTTTCTCTCTTTGCTTATTTACATGCTGACTACTCAAACCTTCTCATATTTTTTGTTTTTCTCAAGTTTCTCTCAGTTAACTACACATGCAGATCATGAGAAAACCAAGCTCTCACCAACCTATCTCTGTCCATTTCTATTGAAGATTCTCCCAACCTAATCTTATCTTGCATGTCAAGTGTACTGCATGTTCACTTTTCTTCTTGGATCTTAACTTTCTCTCATCTTTCCTTTAATTCTCAGGACAGAACCTCACTCATCCTACCATATATCATCAGATCACAAGACCCTGTTTTCAGACACTCACAAACTTCCTGGGCCTATCCTTGGTGGACTGTTACTGTTTGAACCAAAACTGCTATGTTTACTGTAACCTCTCCAACCACTAACATTTCCATCATAATAGCTTCCACCTCTATTTGAGTCATAGTAACTACTGATATAATGCAGACTAAAAATCCCAACCTTGATAGTTTGAATTATAGTACCCACCTCTACCACCAAATGAGAGATTGTTAGGTTCAAGAATGATCTTGGTTTCCTGACCTGAAACTCCTCTGATATCTTGATGGGCTCAATGATCTTGATCTACTTTCTATCACCAGACTCAGCACTAAGTGAGACACAGTACAACCAGACACCCCAGCTATCTGGTTATCCAGAGCTTTCACTGGAGAATCCCAAGACACCACAATTGGGTAAAAACTTCCCCATCATGAAGGCTTTTTTTTTTAGGGAGCTCTCCTGATAATGTAAAGGTTAGCCATGTACATATTAGCTTTTGAAAAAAAAAAAACACTTGTTGAGATTCAATTGATACACATTATGTTTTTTGCACCCACCCCAATCTAAATATTCTACTATGGTAATCCCCCTCACTGCCAACATATTTTCATTGCATGGAAGCTTGCTATGTAACATAGCATATCTTCATGTGATACTATGGACCATCTTTCAAGGTCCCTACCTTGGAAAATAGACCTATTACATTGCATCTTGGCCTGCTATGTGACATAGCATGCCTCTATGTGATGCAATTTTCTTGGTGGTGGGCCTCACTTGACTTTTATTAAAATAGTTGAGGTTTCCTTACTTTTTTCCTTTCCTCATCTGAATGGAGATGGTATGCCCAACTCATTGCTTTCTTTTTCTGTTCTCCACTTGTCAGCAATTTGTTATGCTCACCAATTTCCCATTTATTCCATGTTTCTTTTTCTCTTGTCTAGAATTTTGTCACCAGCCTTGGATCTAAACTTGTTTGATGTTGTTTGATGAAAATTTACCTAGATAAATTTGTTCCAAGATTCTTTACAATATTGAATCTCTGATAGCTTGATCTCTTAATTCTAATTTCATCATACCAATCTCCAATAAAGTTTCATTGTCCAATTGGTGCTCCCAAATTCTCATCATGTGAATTATATCATATCAAAGTTCTAGAGTCCAACACCTGTCATTTTTGGCCTTAATATGCATTACCCCACCAACATATTTCCATCACATGGAGGTATGATATGTAACATAGCATGCCCAGATGAAATGCATTAGGCCAATTCCCCAAGTAGGGGCCTTGAAAATTGGTATATAAGGTCGGGTGTGGGTACACTGAGTCACATATAGCATGCCTTCATGCAATGCAAATATTCTGGAAGTGTATATTGACTTATGCTTCTTTGGGCCTGGTGCTATAGGTTCTTGATGAGGTAACTTATTGTACCTCAATATAAAGTAGCTAAACAACAAACCATAACACAATGAACTCTCTGCTAAGCTTAGTTGGCATTCACTCTGTACTTTAAGACCATTAAAAATATCATTTATTACACAACAATAAACTACTACTATGAGCTTTTTTTTACTCATGTAGGCTTCATCTTGTAAAAACCACTTTGGATTTAAAAATTTTCTATCATAAGATATTTAGTTTTAGTTTTACAAAAATGGTCCCAATATAGTTTTATAAGGTGATTGAAGCATGATTTGAACCTGTACCTTTAGTCAGTCTGTCTACTATAGCTTTGTTTTTTTTGTGGTTCTATTTATATATATATATATATATATCTACATCCCTTCTTTTACTCTCTGCAGTTTTTGGTGCTTTTCACTCATTTAGGACCATGTTATAGTAATGAGAAGATATATCAACATAGACATTAGTACGAGTATAAGGAAGATGCAAGTAGGAATGGAAATGGGGATAGTGAGGTTGTTGAAGTTCAATTGACTCATTCTCTTAAACTCAAGTCATTTGAAATGAGGAGGAAAATTATGATGAAGAATAAATAGAAGATGAATGGAAAAAGATGAGAGGAGATTTAAATGATGTTTCCATATAGTTCTAAGTGAAGGATTGCATCTTTTCATCAATTTTACCCCAACCAAATCTGATTGGGTATTCTGCTCATAGTCATGCTTATAGCAGACCCAAGCGCACAAACTGATCTCTTTTCCCCATATTTGGGAATAGAGATCGTACATGCTTTACCACTTCCCTAAACTCTCCATTTTCTTTCTTTCTCTCTTGTCTTTCTTGCTTTCCTATTTTCTTAGTTGGAGTACAGCATGCGATAGTAGTTACAGTAACTGATTCATAGACCTTAATCAGTTTGCTTTTTATTCTACTCCTTCAGATCATTAACTACGTACTTTTTCTTCTCCTCTCGTGTGTAAAACTGAACCCTTGTACCAGGTCAGTAACAGAATAGAGAGTTAAGAAGGGATTGTACTTACTCGCGCATAACTGTACTTTATCAGGCATACCTTTGTGCAAATAATCCAGCCCATGTTCCAAACATTTTTTCAGAGGTGTTTGGGCAAGATGAGAGAAAAGCATGCCCAAACATCACATACAAAGAAGTGTGAACTATTTATGTGAAACACTACAAGGATAACTGAGTAAGAGCATAAGAGATGTAGTCACATGATGTGTGTAACAGGATATGTGACATACTGGTCAACATATACTAATGCTCGCACCCGGGGCTGGGCAAGCCCAGGGCACCCTAGGCCCTTGCCCTGGGCTTTTAAGGCATTGGTCCTGGAGCCCTGGCCCCTAGGGGCGCCCCGGGCAGCCCCAGAGGGCCTCCACCTAAAGGAAGCTGACTTTTTGGGATTTTGGTCATGAGGGTGAGGTGAACACGAACAATTTTGATTCGGAACATTGAAACAATTCTCAGGATCATTCTTTTTGGAAATGATTCTCACATTTTTTTTTCTTTTGAAGCTCAGGCTCAAAATGTATAAATAGTTTTGACAACAATCATTTCAATCAGACCATTTTTGAATAACAGCAATCTTACAATAACAGATAACAACAAAAATGGAAAGGCAGGCTTTGAAAGTTTATTGAGAGATCAAGTACTGGAAGAATCAAAAAAATTGAGCCAGGATTTAAGACACACCTGTGCTGCAATGGTGCCAGCTTTGAGAGACCCTCGGAGATTGTTGCAGATCTGACCTCCAGCTGAGAAAGTGCACCCACTGGGAACACTGGTGGCAGGAATGGCAAGGATGGCCTGAGAAGCAATGGCAAGATTAGAGAATTGAGTGGCATTAAGTTGCCACCAATCAAGTATATGGGTATTTTTATACGCAATTGGGGCAGTAAGGTATGAATTCACCTCATCCTGAATGTCAAAAGGGTCTGTGGCAGCCCCAGTCAATGCCCAGGGATCGCTTTCAAAGGTGCCTTCACTTCCTTGTTGGTCTGGATGGTGAAGCTGAAAAGGGTTGTCCCCACATAGCCGCTTGCATTCGGAACTGAGAAGGTTGGGTACTTCAGTTTTGGTGATGAGATTGGGGCATATGTTGTCCATCTTTTGGCATGGATCCAGCATGACAGCACACAGATACACAGGCTTGCATAGTGCAGCATCATGGTAGAGGTGCAATTTATCCATCATAGGTTGAATTGCAATTTTGATTGCCAGATGTCACCATGCGGAATCTTGGGTCACTTTACACAAAGTGAGCCCGTAGTGATACAGAGTCACTTGTAAGCTACTCAAAAAAAAAGTGACAACTTTTCACTCTCAGAAAAGTGACACTGAGTCACACTCCTGCCACAGCAAGTCACCAAAACCATGCATGATGGGCAGATACTGATTAGTTTTTGATGTACAATATATTGTACATTAAAAACTAATCAGTATCTGCCCATTATGCTTGAGAAATGATGACTTGCCTGGGCTTGAAATCATCCATTTTCCTCTACCTCATAACTTCTCAAGCCATGCTCTGTCCTCAGCTCACTAGCTTCACCTTGGTTATTATGTCTCAACAACCAAACACCCCAAACACCACCCAGGCTATGCAAATAGGGATTTCCCATTATACTCCAAGTCCAATCACATCCCATGCTGGAACTCCTAGCCCTGAAGTCCTTTTGGAGAATCAATGCTGACAAGCTCAAGAGAATGAAGAATTGCATAAAGAGTTCTTATGCATGAAGAAACAACTTGGTGACATGGCAATTGAGAAGGACCAGGGCAAGCAAGACAAGAGCTCACCAAAGCATGCGCAGGCCCCCAGATTGAAAGAAGCCAAGAACTGGACTGGTGGGTGTGCTTGGGATTGACTCGATTTTATGCCACAAGGAAGGAAGGAGTGTTACTATGATCAGAATGTTTTCGATGGCACACTGAGAAAGGTAGACTTCAAGCCAGGCTTATCAGATTGTGATTGTCAGTTCCCGTCAACACATACTGCTTTGTGAACTGTGCTTACCAAAGAAACCACAACCTCCCTTGAATCCTTTGTGAGGGTCCTTGTGAGTGCAGTTGAGGTAAATTTGACCAGTTGAACCAATACCCATGTTGATGAAAGACCTGGCTCCACTCCTGTCCTTGCATGTACAGAACAGAATACAAGCATTGTGTGCAGAGAGCACTGAGATGTTGTGATAAGTAAGGTCATGCTGTGACATTCTGCTATGTTGAGCTGTATTGGCAAGGAGGGCTTGTTTTTTTTTCTATTTTTTTAAAGTGCATATTGTTGTAAGTACATACTTAGTTATGGTGACATGCTGTGGCAGGAGTGTGACTCAGTGTCACTTTTTCTGAAAGTGACAAGTTGTCACTTTTTTTTTTGAGTAGCTTACAAGTGACTCTGTATCACTATGGGCTCACTTTGTGTAAAGTGACCTGAGATTCCATGCAGTGTGTGTATCAAGCTGATTGTATGCCTAAACCAAATTTTAAACATCTCTTATCAGCATATGAGCAGTTGAATGCTGTCCATGAATAAAACTAAAAAATAAAAAAAATACCTTAGTCAAGCCTGCAATCATTGTTTCATATGATGGAGTAGCATTGTGAAAGGTGTTGCTCAATCTGGATAGTTTTGAGGTGAAGACTGAAAAAGGTTTGATGAAGTTGTGGAATTGAGACAGACCTTCCCACTCTTGTGGTGTAAACTTGAGATGTTGGAGGTCCGGATCTGTAGAGCACATCATATCAAGGATGGGTTTCATCACTGCCAAGATATTTGTATCGGATGGGCCTATCCGATGTTCTATCACCCTGAGATATGCGATGCAGTGTCAGTAGGATTAGGTGCGATG
>MU167254.1:256168-270457 GCA_015951145.1 Cronartium quercuum f. sp. fusiforme G11 | reverse complement strand
ATGAGTATAGACTTTCAACTTACTGATTAAATTGTTGGCCAAATGCTTGACTGATGTATCAACCCTTTTACATTTAGTGTAAAATAGAACAACTTTACCAAGTTCACTCGATTTCAAAGACTGTGTATCAATAGACATCTTCAGATGAGCAAGTTCATGATCAGTCTCTGAATCTAAAAAAAAAATAAAAAAAACCAATTCAAAGATGTAAAAACACTCACTTTAGTAAGTAATTGTAAGAGAGAACATTGGAATGAACAGAAAAGGATGATGATGGTAACTTGCCATTGTCAGGTGATAAAGTGAGGAAGTATAGGAGTAGTCATGCGGTATCATTCCTGCCAAAGAAGTTGAATGTGATGGTAATAATGCAGGCGCGGGTAACCAATGAAGATGTATGGATGATCTGGAGGAAAAAAATGATTGAGGGCTAGTTCCCCAATGAGGTATTTCCTCGTCTGATGCTGACCTAACTTCATAGGTATTTCCTGTAAAATGTTGGTGATGGTAATGGTTAAAATGTGTTGCAGTTCTGGCTGACTGAAGAATAGGCAAAGGAGAGGATGGGTTGGAGTGCAAACATCCTGAAGAAGGGTGCGAAGTATGACAATTGGAAGGGTCTTGATTTGTGGATAAAAGCATTGGGTATGGAAAAGAGGAATCAAGGTCGGAATGGAACAGCTTGGTTTGATCAAAACGATGAAAGTTGGAGAATGCCATTTGGTGAGAGTTGGTGACACCCCAACAGGTACACACATGTCTTGAAGACCGACATCATAATTTTAATAAGTTGTTGTGCATTGAAACCTAACCATCAATCCATGGGATTTCGATTCCTCAAAGGACTCAAAACACAAATTTGATACAAGTCCTTCAGACCGTTTGAGAATGGTCTCAGATGCAATCTCAGGTCGACGGCTGAGGTAGTCACTTTCAGGACTGTTCTGTGCCAACCTGGAGCCGTCGAAGCCCTCCGTCGACCTCAAGCCGAGCACAGGCCAATTGAGAGTGGTTGACCTGATGATCGCAGGACGGTCCACCATTGGACCATCCTGCGCCCATGAGGTCGACCGTTGTGAGTTGTACCGAGACCGGTCTCAGAACGGTTATTTTGGTCGACCACTTATAGCGCGTCGAAAAAAAAAAAGTGCTCCCGTGGTGGAGGGACATTTATTTTCGAAACGGCAGTAGATCCCTGTCTCTCTCTCTCTCTCTCTCTCTCTCTCTCTCTCTCTCTCTCTTTCGTCTTCTTATATACTTTCCATAAGACTGCGTACATATTAAACTTGTCCTTATCATTTGCTAGAAAAAGATGATTGTATCCTGTCTATCCATTTTAGCTGCATACTTAATTTAATATCTGGTGTTTATCCTGGACTATCTACTTTTTCTTTTTCTTTTCTTTTTTTTTTTTTCAATTCATGTGCTCCCCCCAAAACAATCTCCAATACAAACACAACACACTCTTATGAAGACTCGGCTTTATCATAATCTCATGCTAATTCTGTTCAAATAATTGCATTACTTAACTATTTTCTCTATTCACTTTAGTTTAGGTTAAGTTTCATTTTCCTAATTTTACTTTCCATTTTTTTTTCAATTTATCTATTTTTCTGTTCGTGATTAAAAATTGTATCATTTATTTTTTATGTGTTTGAATATAAATCAATCCTAATTTGTTTTTAATGCAATCTATTGCCTATATCAAATGAGTTTCAATTAACATTTAAAGCACTACAAATACTTCTTATTCCAAATTTTTTAGTTTTTTGTTCTTGAAAACAGGTTCTTGAAAAGTTTTCTCCTATCTTCTTTCAAATCCCCCCGCCCGCCTTGTTGTTTCTGCTTTCCACAATGTGGCCTAACCAGGCTGATCTCAGACTGTACTGTCATCAGCTTGAGTATCTCAAACTCTAGTTTACTGCTCTGAGTCTGAGTTGAATTAGTTTGGTTTAAGTGTTGTGAGATTTTCTGAGCCAAGCCATGTACCCAAAATTTAGGACTACTAAGGATGGAAATCAAGAAAAAAACAAAAGTAAAAGTAAAATAAAAACAAAGTGGGATATCTCCCTCCCTCATCCGTTTGGAGCGTGTATGAAAAGAACAGTGTTGTAAAAATGGGAAATAGATAAGACTGGTGAAATGATAGAGCATGTAGAAAAGTAAGATTAAATCATGATCACAGATATGAAATTCCCACGTTCTCGGTGAGAATGATCCTACAGTCAGAGTAAGTGATTTGTCAGCTTTTAAATCTCAGTGCTTTTTTTTTTTCTCTCTTCAAATAAAGGGACTGGAGCGAACTCAGTGACTGAACTCATCACAACCCTCATAACAGAAGTATCTGTCGCACATGTGTACTGTTGTTTTAGCAAAATCAGATGTCACTCTTCAGCTTTATCCAGGCTTCCAAAGCTGACCAGAATAGGTAAATAGCCACAAACATGTGTGTATATCTTCTCTTTGGAAGTTTGATTCAGTCGAGAGAACTTGCTTTTGAAGTATGATAAAACAGCCTCATAATCGTGATCCTTTCCTTTGTAATCTGAGAGTGTCAAAGACAAGATGAGTGATGCTTATGTCTAAGACTTAATTAAATTTGGAGCGGCCCTTCGTACTGACCTGAAAGGTATTGGGAGATAGGTGAATATAAAAGCTTCTGTTTGAGTACGTCGGTCTTATTTAGGACTGTTGAAAAAAAAAGGGGGGGCGGGTCAGGTCGACTGTCAAATTGGGAACTGAGATTGAAAGATCTTTTGACATGAAGAGAATGAGTTGATATTGACATAGAATGATTGAAGTGCAAGTAAACCATTTAGAATTGATGATGGTATCAAACAAGATGAAAGCCTCATGAATTTGATTTGAATCCCTGGCTTCCAACAGTGGTATATCATAGCCACTCATAGCCACCAAGAAAAGAATGGCTGTGACGTCCTCAAAGCAATTTATCCATTTTTTACGCTCACTCCGCTGCCCTCCTACGTCCACAATGCTTTAGAAGGAACTTTCATACGTCAGCGCGGGTCCCCTATGTCAACAAGATGGTTTGAGATCGCGAGTTCAGTCAACGCACCGATAGTTGAGATCCGACACGACGAAAGCATACTCAGTGACCCCGGTGCTTTTACCTCGACATTGTAGGATGTCTTGATCCGTTGGAGAATATGAAACATCGAATAACTTTTCGAGCTGTGAATAGAAACTGGGTAAGATGACCACAATAAAATTACTATATCAGCCTGCCAGAGTAGTAAAGCGTTCACCATGAACGATGAAGTAAGACAAGGATTTAAAGAAAGGGAAGAAATCCCTACGTACTAGTAGATGCTGCAAATTTTTCGAGATTTTTAGTTATATAGGAAAGCAAAGTTTAAGCGTCGTGCCCCGTTGTATCCTCGCCAAGTGAATTTCCTGTGTGGTAGAAAGGCTCACTTTTCTGGAATCGCCCATCCAGTACGACGTTCTAAGGCTGATTGCACGCCTTTATCTGCCCAAAGCTTCGTGAGCAATCCATGATAACAATGTGGAAATGGCTGGCCGGGTTCAAGGTAATCGAATGAATCTAATAATGCCAAGCTTGGCTGACAGAGTGAAACAGAGCGCCTAATCAGACGAGTCATAAAAAATGATAGAGAGTGTGTAGTAGTCTTGACCATAGTTGTTCGCACTTCAAGGTACATGTTGATTGGAAGTGCGTTAACTCACCAACAGTGACTCGTCTTCGAGTTCTATTTTTTCCGTTCGCATAATTTCGAGGGCCAATTCCATACTATCCCGCAGGTTCTTAAACACCTGTGAAAATGTCAAGTTGAGGAAATGAGGAATTGGCGAGAGGC
This sequence comes from Cronartium quercuum f. sp. fusiforme G11, assembly GCA_015951145.1. Taxonomy (NCBI): domain Eukaryota; kingdom Fungi; phylum Basidiomycota; class Pucciniomycetes; order Pucciniales; family Coleosporiaceae; genus Cronartium; species Cronartium quercuum. The sequence goes on along the minus strand of MU167254.1, from coordinate 266,618 downwards.
ATCTGTGACACAATGTGTAGATTTGACCTGTTGACGGAACTCCTCCTTCCGCGCAGCGCTAAAGCCGGTCAGACCGTGAACAAGGTGCATCTGTTTTAAAACGGTGGTCTTTCCCGACCTTCCATTGGACCGAGAGGGAGATTCAATCAGACAATATAAGCCAGGATGACGGTAGATTTTAAATGAAAAAAAAAAAAAAAAAAAAAAAAAAAAAAAAAAAAAAAAACAAGTACTGACTCGCCAGCGCCCAGCAATAAAAGCTTGACTTCCTTCTGCATCTGCTTTCGAGAGACTTTCAACTGTCGATCGATTTTTTTAGACTGTTTGAACTTCTCCATCGAGCCGCGAGAGCGGGGTCTGCAACATGGCGTGGACTGATGTATACCCATGGATAGTAAGAGAGAAGACTGATGATATACAAGTTCGGTCGGTGGAAAGATAGCCGGAGAAGAGAAACTATCACCAAAGAATACCAAGAGGTTGTTGGCGGGGACTGGTTATGATGGCCTAGCACACGTGACCGGAAACGATTGAGGCCAAAGGACGATCAGGGATGGATAGAACAAATGGAGAGAGGTGAGGTTACGTTTGAGACTATCTATCATCAGATGACCTTTAAACACGTCCACCAAAATCAAACTGATCTGACAGGGTCCAGCGCTTCACAGAGAACGAATGAGTGGTGTGAAGGAAGCAGAGAGACCCATCTGTTCTCTTGATCAGACCAGAGCATCTTACTTTGTCTGAGGGCCTGGCTCATTGGGTCTCAAATTGACCCAATTCGCGTGAGGTTCTACGAATGTGTTTTGGCTCCACCCTCCGATTCCCTTTTCCCGAGCTCAAGCCCCAGCGGTCTGAGTGAGCAACCCCCCCTCCTTCGCCTGCGTCACAGTATCGCTAGAAATGGCTCTATTGGTCGCCCTTCTCCGACTACTAAGAGAGTTGGGCACAGACTCTATTTTCTATGGGAGATTTCGTGAAAAAAAAAAAAAAAAAAACACTACCAAGTTGGAAGAGGAGTAAACCGCCACGTTCTCCAAGAAGCCTGTCAAGGTAATCAAAAGCAAAATGGATTCCGTAAAATCGTTGGGGACATTATCCAAGGAGTAGGGCTCCTACACCTTCGCATATAGTATGAAGGGTACAAAAAAAAGCAAATTCTCCTGCTAAACACAGTGTCTGTAACTCACGCCATCAGCATCGAGGGCTCTCCCAGCTTCGCATTTCTGTTGCAAAAGTGTCCCTCGTAGATCCCAGCATGTCAAATGAACAAGGATGTTAGCACAAGAGACTAAATCAGCCTCATTTTTTTACTTAACTCATTCACTACCCATCTCACTCAGCCTCAACTCATGCTCATAGGGGGGGAGGAGTAAGTCATAGGATGGGGGAAACTGACATATTTGATAAGATAGATGTTGAGGGAGAGTGCCACATGTGCAGACCATCCTTAGGCTAAACATGAGTTTGAGCCCATTTGTGGGTGAAAAACCAAATCTGACCCTAGATGCAAGTGATCAAAGTGCCCCCAATGTGGGTCATGTGAGCTATGGACACTGTGTGAGGCATGAACCACTGAGTGAATCCATGGAAGCCTGAAGTTTAAGCACTGTGATTAAAATAGAATCTGGACTTTTTTTTTTTTTTCCTCCTGCTAATTTTTTTACAGTGAAAATTCCTTTGATTGTTGTGTTTATATCACTGCCAAGATATTTGTATCGGATGGGCCTATCCGATGTTCTATCACCCTGAGATATGCGATGCAGTGTCAGTAGGATTAGGTGCGATGGAATTACTATCGGTATCTAATGCTCTGACACCATATTGCAGTGTAATTCCATCGCACCTAATCCTACTGACACTGCATCGCATATCTCGGGGTGATAGAACATCGGATAGGCCCATCCGATACAAATATCTTGGCAGTGTATGTTGAACTTATGTCAATTTTGACCTTTTGGGGACCTTATTTTTTTTTTTTTGATATGGATTGAAACTGTCAGGGTTATATTACATGCCAATTGAGGTCTTATTGTGATATAACTGTTACTTCTAATCTAGATAAATAATTCAATCAAGACTTACAGATCATGAGACTGGTTATCCTGGGATGAACTAGAGAGAGAAAGTTGACTTCAAAGAGGCTCTAAGCAAGGGATTAAGAATCAAAGCTAAAAGGTAAAAGATGGCAACCAATACACATGCACAGTCCAACTGGAACCAAAACCATGAGACTTGTCTTCTTTGATCATGTTGACAGAAACAGGAAATGATTAATGATTCAATCTTGAATCAATTTTCCACACAGAGTCTTCATGGGTGTCCTCACCTGACAGAAACAGGAAATGATTAATGATTCAATCTTGAATCAATTTTCCACACAGAGTCTTCACGGGTGTCCTCACCTTCATCAATCACAGAGAGAAAATAATTGATGAGGAAAGAGGAAACCAGAAGACTCTGATCTGTCAGGTTATTCCATCTCGATGCTAGGCAGGCTAGGTTTAGAATGATGAGAGAGTTTAAAACATGAAACATCATCTTTGCATGACATAGTTACATATATGTCACACGTTTTATGAGTCCGAGATAGAGAAAAAGGGAAAGAGAAAAAAATTTGAACTTTAGTGTGTAAGGAAATTAATAAAGGATGTGAAAACACTTCATATACTTTAACACATGTGACAGACTTATATGGGTCTGTCTAAATGATTACAAAACCAGACAATCATGTGAACAAATGAGAGAAAGAGATATCTTAAGGAGGAATAGAAACCACAAGAAAACATATCCAAGTGTCCAGTCCATGAAGCTCTTTCCCATTCTGAGCATCCAAATGCTACAGTATGAGTACTGGTTGTTACACTACAGTAACTACATGTAATACTCATAATTACAAGTGTTCATGTCTTACAGTAAAATACATACAGTGAATGCATACAGTACTGTATGTAGAGGTGATTACAATACTGATTCCATATGTAATGCCATCAGTACTGCATGTAAACAAGTGATTACAGTACTGATTTCATGTGTAATGTAATCAGTACTGTATGTAAATTATATGTACTCTGTCAGTCATGAGACAATCTGGTTTCCTCAGATTGTGCCATGGTTGACAGAAACCAGCTCTGGGAACCTGTTACAGTATGACATATTTTTTTTTTAGGCCCTCTCTTCCAGTCCTTACACTCCATTTTTTCCTCGAACGTTCACTAGTTCCTTCAATCCCGTTTGTAGCTCATTTCATGAGCCTAGTAACTTCACATGCTTGTACTGAAGAGAGGGAGAGTCCGTAAAAGTTTTACAATCTCTATCACAGTTTTTCCTCCTTTCTACATGCTACAATCTTAGCTGTACCTGCAGGGATCACCTTTTTTTTTTCAACTTCGGCCTCTGTCCAAGTCCTTGTGTGGTTCATGTCAGTTCTTGGGTTTATCACCCCCTGAGTACTTCAGAAGTACCATGGAGCTGCAAATGTTAATATAATTATATTCTTACCACACCTCATAGCTCAGTTTTAAGAGCTGTAACTAAGAATCCACAGTAAAGCTGAATTAAAAGTATATATTACAGCATGATTACATATAGAGTAACCTGATGTAAACCATAAACTCAAACTGTAATTAACATACAAGATGTTATGTACTAATAATAACAAGACATAGTAAAATTTTTCCTTGTAATGAGTGTATACTAATAAAGGATAGAAGATAAGAATATAAAAGATGGATCTGACCTCCTCTACAGGAGGAGGAGAATCTGCATCATAAAAATAAACTTCAACTGTCTGAATAACTATAAAAGATATTCTAGACTTTTTATATTTTTAGAGAACTCATAGTCAATTACTATTACAAAATAGTTTGAGGATTCATTCTCATCTTCAGAAAGTCCTCATCTTTTATATTCATCAGTTTCTTTATTTCTTTGGTCTGTAAAGGTGCAAAGCTAGAGCCTTTCCTCACTACTTGCTATTTGCTCTTGCTGAGGGGTTCTCAAGAGTAAAATAGTAAGTAGAGGATAAATCCTGAGGCTGGGACTGGCCAAAGATAGTGCAAGGTAAGGATTTGCACTGGTCATCACTGGACTACTGATATCTAGTTAGCATAGATCAGTCCAGTGCCCATCTGGCTTGCAGGGAGTAGTTCTGGGCATTTGGGATAGTGTATGAACCTGTTTTCCTTTCTGGCCTTTGTGCCCATAACTGTTTCCACCATTTTTTTAGTAAGGTATCTTGCCAGACAAAAGCAAGGTGCTCACATCCCTTAACATAACATTCCAATTTTGTAACCTCCTTCCCCTCTTGATCACCACTCTCCACTCCTGCCAAACCCACAGGGTTATGTAAGAATCAAAGTAATTCAAAACAGATGAGGTAAGACAATAGAAAGTTTACAACTTTTAATAATCTGAAGTGCAACTGATCAAGTCATAAACACTTCAAGAGTAAAATAGGTAAAGATTTCCAAAGCCTTATAGGAAGAAAAACAAGTCTAAGGGAATCATGAACATTCTGTCCTACATTCCTGGAGTAAAAGATAGAGTAAAATTTAATGAGAAAAAAAAGGATAATCAATGTTGGTTTAATCGTCACTTTAATTGGATAAAACCAAAAAGTATGAAAAACCAAAACATCCACAACCTTTGAAACATATCCTTTTTTTTTTTTCTTTTTTGGCTTTACCTGACCTAAGATGGTGCAAAAGAACCGTTGTCGGTTTCTTGCACACTCTGTCCAACTGAAATGAAAGAAATTTGGTGGTGGAGCATTCAGATGGAAGAATACAGCGTAAGCCCACAGTGCAGAGGGATGACGTGGTGGGAGGGCTAGGGGGGAGGGCTACACCTATTGATGATTGGCTGGTTTAACACCCATCTGGAACCTCATGATGGTACTGTAATCAGGTGAATGTCTGGTTGACGGTTGAACTGTGAAGTTTGGGGTGTCAAGAGCTGCAGGTAGCTACAGAATCTTGGGGAATTCCCAAACAAGTGGTGGAAGAACAAGAAGATCAAACGAGATTGCAAGTGAGTCTTAGCACTCTCGTGAAGCTGGCTAAAAGAAAATTCTCAATCAGGGGAGTCTCCCTTAATTTTTCACCTTATATAATCAAACGTTGCAAGATAGCTGATGCATACAATAAATTAGAGAAAGGTCAAGTGGCGGCAATTTTTCAACTTGGGTCGGGACACAGCCCACTCCGTCACTACCCTAGTTGGACCAAAACAGGCGAGTCCCTTCTCTGTCCACACTGCACGGTAAGGGAGACAACAGCTCACTACCTAATTTATTGTCTAAAGTACACGAAGCAAAGCAAGGCTTTTCGGAATCGATTTCAGAAAGAGAAAATTAAGGTCAACTTCTGGAATGCGAGCAAACTATTAGATGAACCAATGGTGTTACTATACTTGGCGGATATTATAGAAGATACAGCACCGGAGTAGAAAAAAACATGAGAAGTTTAATTAGCCCAATCAGTGATCCTTACTATCTATTCAATTTTCATTCCTCTTCCCCTACTTTGTCTTCGTGTATAAATTCATTTCATCATTTTACAGGGGTTACTTTCCCTTGGATTCTATATTGTGATAAAAAAGATTAAGTACAGATAAGCTGGAAAGTCGGTAGTTTTTATCACCATTTTGTATTTACATAACAAAAGATCTTATAGTGCGAAAGGTCATAACAACTGCACCTTTATAAATCAATAAATAAAAAGCAAAATCTACAGAATTCATATCTGTCTACCATAACTGACTACTAAACATATTGTTTGTTGAAATCCCTCTCACTAGCTTAACAAACTTCTTCAAGGGCCCCCAAGCCAGCCCCTCAACAGGATATAGATAGACAAATCACTATCAATCAGGTGACTACAAAATTAAGAAAACGTTTACCTCAAGAATCCCCCTTGATGTCATTGGGAATAGTGGAAGACTTAAACACTGGTTCGTCATCATTCAACGCTGGAACTAAACGTTTGTCGCCAAGTTGAACTTGAGTGAAACTACTTTTACCATCACTTTCAGCAGGCGGCAGCTCCCAAGGTTCAGCTTTTTTTTCTGAGTCCCCAGACCAAGAATGGACTATCTGTTTCAAGTTTGATTTGTTTTCGACCAATATCTTATTGTCTGGTAAGACCGCCTTCACAAAGGTGTTTTCGGTCATCTGAATACCCGGTTTGGCAAGCTTAAACCAACTACGAACTCCACAACTGAAAGTAGCACAGAGAATGTAAGAGGCTAAGATATCTGTCTAAATGAGACGAGGACAGAGCAATCAACATGAGCATCCTGCCTTTTTTTATGCAAAAAGAGCGCTCAAATAACATTAAACATACAAGGAAAGATCTCATCTTGAAATTCATTCTTTTGAGTTGAAGAAAACTTCTTTCAAGGTATGCAGAGCGCTTGAAGGTACCAGATAATTTTCAATAAACTAGTGAAAAAACGGGTGAAAAGGGAGACACCTGAGATGGTTCACAATCAAGCTTATGGAAAATATAAGTTGTTTGAAAGAATTAGTAGAAAACTATTTTCTATTCTACTCCAAAATGAAATATTTAAAGTGGAGGCGGCGAAGTGTGATATCAGTCTCAAGCAGACAGGTAAGGAATTGGCTTTGGCTCTTGTGTGGATTTGGTTTGGGAGACGAGGGTACTGTTGATGAACCACTGGAGAAGCGACGTGTCCGTGCGTCCCGTATGAAACAATCCAGACATGATACCGGCCAGTTTTCTATCAAACCGCTTGTTCTGCGGGATACTGCAAGAGGAAATTATTGATCAGATAGGATAAGGTCCTATCGACATGGGTGAAGATCTGCTGTAAACACACACGTAAGATATTTGACGTCGTACCGTGAATGATTGTCAAAAAAAAAAAAACAGGTATCTATTGATGGGAAAAGTAGGCTACCACAAAGTCGCAGGTTTCTAAAGTCGGACGTCCGAAGCGATGGACGGGGTCAATTGCTTCATACTCTGATCAACTGTGACTGGGGACGTTGCAACTTGTTGTAGCAGAACAGTAAGTTTATTTTAGGATTACATGGATGGTTTGAATATTCGGATGAACTCGGATTCGTATTTGAGGTATGGAACAGATGTCAGGAAGATGTCTCAGGCTCTGTAAATAGTCTGTGATAGATGAGGAGATGTACCGTTCAAGTGACTGACATTGTGACGCTGAGATGTCATGAGTCTGTGACATGGTCACGGTACTGTACCGTGCTCAGCTACAGCAATGCGACTTCGGTTCGGGTTGGCTTGTTGATGATCCATGTCCCTCATCCGTTGTCTCTCTCCACGCTTCAACCAACTACGATGTCAAATGTCGAAGACTCAGCTGATGATGTCGAAAGGTTCTTTATCATCCCTCGAACGACCCGTTGCGTTCCGGAAACTATGTCTGCTTTGCGTGCAAAACCGAAGGACAGGTCGACAACCGACAATCTTGCAAAGGATCAGAATCGGCGACCTACTCGTGGCGTCTCTCCCACCGCCTCTTCGTCATCTGAGTGCAATATTTGGGACGATACTAATATTTCCAGTGACGAGGACGGAAACGACGTGACTGCTTCTCAAGTGGATCGATATAGTATGGCCAATCTTCTGAAACGTGCGCGCTCCCCAAAGGATATCGTCCTTTTCGAAAGCCCACCAAAACCATCACCAGTCGGCAAATCGCTGAAGGATATCGTGATCCCTGAAAGTCCACCTGTCACTTCACCCTTTGATAGGCTTCCTTCAAAGGCGGTCAAGAAGAAGACTGACCTGCGTCCGGGGAACGCTGCCCAGCGCCGCTCAAAAAAGTCCAAAGCACCTTTAGCTGAACAGTCATCCAATCGATGTGTTTCACCTGAAACTGCGACCGACCTTCCTAGCGTCATAAATACGAGTGGCTCACGCTCGACCACTACCAGTAGAGCCAGCAAGACTACCGACTCTACCACCTCTCGGCGTCACTGGTCAATCCCTGCTCGTCCTCGAGAGAAACAGCCCACTGCTGCTGCGATAACCAGTTCCGCAGGTGATTCGACACTTCCAACATGCCCATCAACTCCATCCCGTACTACAAATTACCAAGCCAGATCTTTAATGACGCCCGAAACCGTTTCAGCCTCCTCATCTAACCATCAACCTCCATCACCCATCACCCGACCAGCCCTAGAACCATTCCGACCATCTCCGCCAATTGGTTTGTGTTCACCTCCATCAACTACTCCAAACAGACGATGTATTTTTTCAACCCAATCACATGAAAAGGGCAAGGGTCGACAGATTGATATCACCCCGCCTGTCTCTCCTTGTCCTGAGGAAGACTTCAGCCGGGTCCTAGTGCCCGACTCATCTGACACTCCAGAAAAGGATAGAACATTTGATGGAGCCAATGTGAAATATTCTGAACCTGAGGACGACTACGATTTGCTTGGTCCTAGTGATCTAGATTTTGATTTCGAACACCTCAGAAGGATCCAAGATGAGGCCGAAGAGGACGAAAGGTTTGGATACCGCCCACCCTCTCCCAATCTTTCACCTATTGGCCCCTCATCAAGGTTCTTCGAAGACCATCATTTGCTTGCGAGTCAAGAATCTCATCACGTCAGTTCTGCGGAGTTTTTCTGTTCATCACCCACCCTTCATTCCGCAGACGTTTCGATTCTTAAAAACGTAGCTGATTCAATCAGGTATCTTTAACAGTCCTGTCCATCTACCCCACATAGACAATCGCCACCTGCTCCAACGGAGAGTGCGAAGAGAAAAAAGCTTCTTAACGACCTCGGATTCGGAGACGAAGATGATGTCGAAATCAATCTTGAAGAAAACAACGCCGGACCACCCTCCTCCTCACCCATCGAGATTGTTCAAGGTCCTAAGCCTTCAACCTCAAAAATCAAACTTCCATCTCATACTCCTAAACGATTGCGACGCGATTTAGATGAAGATGATGAAGATGACGAGATTACCATCATTCGCCGCCGTCCAGATTCGATTCAAGCTCACCTGAGTGAAACAGACCAGTTACGAGACATTGGTATCGTTATCGATGATTACCCTTCGTCTGGACTTGCACCCCTCATGAGCTCCTGGCCAAGAGCCAAGTGAGACATATGTAAGTCTTTCCTCCTCCTCTTGGATAGTGCTATACCTACGTTTGATCTATCTTGAAAGCAGCCGATGAATTGAAAAAACCCGAGCCTGATTCTTCTTCTCAGTTCGTAAAATGGCCGGATTAGATAAGGGTAAAAATCGAGGTGGAAATATTGATGATGAAGTGAGACAAACTGAAGCTTGGGAAGCGATTTTATCTAAACAACAAAAGAAAGCGGAGACAGCAGCGAAGTTTTCAAAAAAGAAAACTTGGCTCAATCGACCTATTTGGAAAGCTAGAAGAAAATCTCGTGGTGGTGGGAGAGCTAAGGGCGGTGCGAAGAAGAAGTGATGAAGATGATCAGACTACAGTATGTAATATCTTCTCGTTGGATTTTTGAGAGTAGATGCTTTTGAGATGTGGTATTCCTGCTGTTTTTTTTTATTGGCTCACTTTAGTTATATTTATATATGTTTGCTTGTCTTCAGTTACTGTACCCTTCGTTCAGCCGGTTCTCAAGGGATGAGGATTGTCCTTTCTAATATAGTTTTGCTACCTGAGGGTTTTGTAAAGACTTCTGTTTCTTTTATGACCTATGTTTCACTTACATTGTATTGGGATGTTGATTATGTCTATCTCTTCTTCAATTAAAGTGGTTAAATTTTGAATGTTAACCTGCTTTTTTTTTTCACCGCTCATGAAAATTACATGTGATGGTCGTGGGTTTTAATTCGGTTGCTTTTCTTGTTCTTGTTGGAACTACATCATTGGGATTTGATTTTTGCCTTTCAAATGGTGGCTGACTGTGTGAAACAAGGATTGCATTCTGCATGCTCTTGTGAGGCATCAGGTACTATAGGTTGTTCAAGAGTAAGGGTTGAAGAAGATGTTATTTTTGTCAGAGTTGACTGGGGGGTGTGGGAGGGATGCAGGTGTCTGAACTTCTGATACACCAGTGTAATTGGCAATCTCAATAAGCTTTCAATACCTCTGGATACCTGCTTGATGAGTATTGACTCTTGGAGTGAAATTTACTGTGGGACCATGTTGTGTGCTTCGTTGAACGAATGTATGGGAATCTAAGAGAACAAATCTAGAGATCTATCAAAGTTTTTTCGAGAAATTGCCCTCAGCTTGCTTCAGTTACAAGGGTCTGTTTTTTTTCTTATTCACTGGTACATCACACAAGAGTGTAAATATAAGGTGTTGGAAAGGATGAAAAGATTGAACAGGGTATATGAGCAGCAATACTCAGAAAAAAAAACCATCTTCCTTGATCTTGTTCGGTAAAAGTGGTGAAAGGTGGTAAAAAAAAAAAAAAAAAAAAAAAAAAAAAAAAAAAAAAAAAAAAAAA
>MU167254.1:219648-237218 GCA_015951145.1 Cronartium quercuum f. sp. fusiforme G11 | reverse complement strand
GTATGTGACATGTGTGTGTGACAGTTGTATGTGTGTGTAGTTAGAGATTTGCTGGCGGCAGCTCCCAGTTTCCCTCGTCAACTCCAGACTTGGGAACCGGGAGCTAACTTGTGCCTCCGTAACGCCGTCGGCACATCAAGCTCTAAGAAATTGTACACGTCACCGCCCGAAAACCAGCAAACGTCAGGGCGACGCTGACCCTGTGAAAATCAATGTCTTCGACGAAGTGTCATGGTTCCATAATTCAGTGGTAGAATGCCTGCTTTACATTTGGTTGTTCGCAGTATGTCGTGGGTTCGATCCCCACTGGGATCAATTTTTTTGTTCTGCTTCCTTTTCCTGGACTCGTTTAGCTTGGCCTGGAACCTGGAATGAATGGAAAGCTGGTTTCCGAATAAATTTTGTCCTTCACATTTCAAACTCAAAGATTTTTCTTGCTACAAAAAAATAGTCCCCATCATTTAGTGGTTTTTATGTTCTAGAAACGTTTTCTGGCTTAATTCTTGGATCGTTCCTCACTGAGTTAATATATAATGTCTCTCTGTAAAGTTTTCCATTTTAAAGACTGAACGTAGGTCAATTTTGTACCATAGAGGTAGTTAGTGAAGACGGTGTACTACTTTCAATGAACAAATTGACTAGATTGGGTGTTGACTAAAACTTATCGTTATTCATGATTACTTTTCATGTATCAAAACTTGAGGGAAATCAAGTTAATCAACAATTTGATTTCAAATTATTGGTCTATACTAAACAAAAGCATCCTGAATGGATGGTCAAAAATTTTATACTTTTTAATTGTTTTTTTAACAGACTCCACTGAAAAATTCCAAAGTGAAGCGGATAAACCTTAGTCCTACTTAGTTCTCGATCGGTCCCCTCGGACTCGGATCAAAACATTTTCAACTGTACTTTTTTGATTTTAATTTACAGTAAATTACTTTGAAGATGTCACTCGATTCGATTGTCACTCGTCAAATCATTAAAGACTTGTTTACCTTTTCAATTATCATTCAATTGTTTAATACTAGAAACCATTAATAATGTCAAATCTAACTCCAACTCCAACGTATCGTCTCTCGGTTGGTGAAGGATTTATAGCAGGTGCTCTTGGTGCTTGTGTAGCAGTAACAGTAAGTGTGATCTGATTTAATCTTTCTTTTTTCTACTTTTTGTTGATAACTTATTCTGAATCGTTAATATAGTTCACGAATCCAATGGAAGTAGCAAAGACAAGATTACAATTAGATGGTGAACTTAGATCAAAAGGCTCACCTAAATTATATAATAATACATTTGATGTTTTAAAAAAAATCGCTGGTACTGAAGGTTTAAGAAGCTGTCAACGTGGTTTAGGTGCTGCTGTTAGTCATTTTGATCTTTCACAGGATTTATCAGAGCACAAATAATTAATCATTACTCAAATTCCTCGGCAAACACACACACACACCAAAATGGAATTAAAAAGTATGCATACCAAGTTGCTCTAAATGGATCACGTTTAGGTATATATGTATAATTTCTTCTATTAACTCGATATGACTTCAGGAAAAGATGTGATTTAGGCTACTCTTCAACGGAATCCTCGATAATTGATAAAAATTTATTAACTGAACCACATGATGAAATTTGATTCCTATAGGATTTTATGAACCAATTCGAAGGACAATTCATTCATTAGTAGGTATAGATCCATCGAACATTCAATTGTGGTCATCGATCTCAGCCGGTGCATTATCAGGTCTTGTAGGTGCCATTTTTGGTAACCCACTCTTCCTCGTCAAAGCTAGACTACAAGCTTCCCCTCCTAAAATCACTTCTAGTAAAGCAATCGTTCACTCGAGCAGATATAATTATCGATCAGGATTAGATGGACTCAATCAAATTATTCGTCAAGACGGTCTCAAAGGATTGATGAGAGGTGTTGATGCCGCAATGTTAAGAACAGCTATGGGTAGCTCAGTACAATTGCCTGCTTATAATTATGCCAAGACTAGACTCAGTCCATATTTTAGTGAAGACTCTTTTTGGCTTTATGTGGCTTCTAGTTCATTTAGTGGGATGTGTGTCTTAGCTGCAATGCAACCAGCTGGTATGTATTATCATTAGTCATCACATATTATCGATAACTCAAAGGTTACAAATCTGTTTCGAATTTGACTGAAATTCTGGGTTATGTTTTGTTTGTTCGTTCATAATTCAAACATTAGATACTACTCTTACAAGGATGTACAATCAGCCAACTGATCCAGGAAAAAGGCTGTACAAGAACCCATTGGATTGTCTCTGGAAGACGATAAAGATCGAAGGATTAACTGGATTGTTCGTCTAATTTTTTTTATCTGATCACTCATCCATCAGTGAAAATCTCAGGCGAATAATGCTCAACTGAAAATATAAATAAATGGTTTTTGCAGGTACAAAGGCTCCACTGCACACTTCTTTAGAATAGCACCAGTAAGTTCAGAAATTCTACAATTCAATTTTGGACAAGTTTTCCAATCAAATCAAAATATTCTAATAATTAAATATCTTTCTCATATCATGATATGTTTGATTAGCACACTATCATCACTCTTTCATCTAATGAAGCAATTGTACAGTGGTGTAGGTTTTCCTCATTTCTATATGTCCTTTAGCTGTGCTCAATATCAGTATGGACATCAACCCCGACCTTTGCTAAATTGCACTTTTGAATACACACAGGGTCGAAACGGATGTCAGCAAGAGACGAAAAGACAAGTTGAATGAAAGAACACTGCTTTTTTATGTAGGAAAACATACAAGCAATCTAAGCTCTTATTTTTCCTTACTTTCTTGCATCCATCCTGTACCAGACGGTTTTTCAAGAGTTTGTTTTCGAACTCTTGAACTTGAATGGATGGTAACATTCCTTCATTTTCGTAACATGAGCTTCAATACCTCTTCATTTTTTTTCTCCTCTGCTCTAACACATGGCTGATTATATATTATGTGTCATAGAGCTTTTTGTAGCCTGAATTCCACTATGTCTGTTCTGAGGGAGTGTGGACTAATCGGTGCTCACAGGAATCCAATTTTTGCAATTTCAAAGGGAAGCTTCAGGGACCGGTTGACTGGTAAGTTGTAGATGGGCACTCTTCCTGCATACAACAATTGGAAAAGTTTCAAGCATCATTGATGGTTTGTATGTACTTAATCATTTTTTGTTTTCACTTTTCTTGATCAAATTTAATCGGTGCTTTAGCAGATCTTATCGTCAAATTAGATTTCTTAGGCACAAGAAGTGCATTGTGTCAAAGTTGCCATGACGAAATCTTGAGTGAGCGGATTTGGGCCAAATGAGTGCTGTAAATGAGAACTAGCTGAGAAACAGCTACAATTTTGGTTAGAGGATTCTCCAAGAGATTTTTCTTGGAGGTACGTGACCTGTGGGTCCTGAGGATACAGCTTTCCGAGTACAATTTGTAGAGAAAGAGATATAAGGATGGCCAATTTCTGTTTGTCCAGTTTTTAGTGACTGCCTTCAAGAAAAAAAAAAAAAAAAAAAAAAAAAATTTTTTTCATAAAAAAAAAAGTCTAAAAGGCCTGATAAATATTTATAATGAAATTTAATTAATAAATAACCCTACTTAGATAGATTAAATACTAATTTAATGCATGAAACTCACCATTTTCACCAGTTTTTTTTTTCGTTTTTTTTACCTAATCAGAAATATTTTTGTTGAAAGAAGAAGAGGAAAAAAAAATCTCTCTTGTTTTTGGATTTATGAATATTTACATTATAAAAATTTTTTTTGGAAAAGAAGAAGAATAATAATAAAAACACCTTGCTCAATGACACTTCTACAAGTTCAATTAGTTTCCTCATAAGTTTACATACATTTATGAGATATATATAACTCAGGACTTATTTAGCTTTTCTTTGGCATATAAGGAAAAAAAAGAAAAAAAAAATTTAACTGATGGAGAGGGGTAGAGAGGTAATAAGTACTAAGACCAAGACTAGTGTGTTGGGTTCTTATACAAACCAAATTCCAAGCAACCATTTCCTTAGAGGCCAGATGAGTACTGGATCTATTTAGTGAAGGTATTAGATACCCTCAAATTTTAGTATTGCTTGCTTCAAAAAAAAAAAGGATCCTTGTATATCCTGTATCATTTAAGAAGCCAACACACTCAGCTTTTACTCTCAACCTAAATGTACTTGACTCTTGATGACCCTTGAGCAGGAGCAAGTCAGTTAGGTTACAGAGAGAAGGTACTAGCACTGCCAAGAAAATTGCATCGCATAGAGGCATGCTATGTCACATAGCAGGCCAAGATGCGATGCAATAGGTCTATTTTCCAAGGTAGGGACCTTGAAAAATGGTCCATAGTATCACATGAAGACATGCTATGTTACATAGCAAGCTTCCATGCGATGCAAATATCTTGGCAGTGTAGTGATGAACCTGTTCTTGATTAAATAAGACTTAAGACTAATGAAACAAATGAGAAAGATGAATAGATAATTTCTAGATAGAGAAGAAATCACCAAGGTTAATAGTGTTAACCAGTGACTGAGGAATCTCAGGAGAAGAAAGTCTGGAATATCCTAGAGAAGTATTCAGCTTTGTTTTGGTATTTGTTATATGATCAGAAGAGAGGGGTGTAAGGCTAGTGCCTAAGCCTTACAGAAGACTTAAGGCCAACCCTTAACTTAAGGGCCTTATTATAATCCACTCGTGGAAGACCCCCTTCCTAGCTCCTTAAGACCTCTTGGACTGACTGTCCTGATCTCACCTTTTGGAGCTAGGTAAAGTCACTCTTCTCATTTTCCTCCTTTCTCATCATCTGTATTTCTATTTACTTGTACACTAAAGACCTTATGGACTGACTGTCCTGATCTCACCTTTTAGAGCTAGCTCAACCTTGGAATTTTA
Organism: Cronartium quercuum f. sp. fusiforme G11; assembly: GCA_015951145.1. Lineage (NCBI taxonomy): Eukaryota > Fungi > Basidiomycota > Pucciniomycetes > Pucciniales > Coleosporiaceae > Cronartium > Cronartium quercuum. Next base: position 232,314 of record MU167254.1, on the reverse strand, counting down.
TGCATAGTGTTTGGTTCTAGAATTTCCCCTCTGGTCTCGAAGACCAACTTGATTCTGAGAGAATAGTGAAGGACTATAGAGTCCTTACAAGGGGGAGTGATTATTGAGGTCAGTTCCTCTTTTTATGCCTTGTACCTTCACCCTTCCTCCTCTACTAGCAGTTTACTAAATATAAGAGAAACCTAAGCCATGTATATCTATATAGTAAGTAATGATTTTTCTGGGTATTACTACTATTTATAGGTTACAGCAGGTTACTCCATCCATAGTGTTGCTGAAACATTCAGTTTAATATGTAGTAGTGTTGTGGTGTTGTCATTTATAGCTCTTGAAACTAAGCTATGAGTTGTCTAGAATACATTTATAATACATTGTGTAGTCCCATGGTGCTTGCTGAGTACTCAGGGGCTGACAAATCCTCTAGAACCCATGATCATATACACAAGATATAGTACAAAAGTAATGAAGGGAAGATATAAGTATCTCAGAATGATTAAACTTCAACACAGATTTCAATTTGAAATTCAAAATCTTTGTTAAGGTTTAATTATCAAGAACTGGAATAGGATTATCAATGATATAGATAACTCCATTGGAAGCCTAATAATTTGTACCAAATGACAAAAACCTTTAGGAATGAGTGATTGATAACAAAAAAGGAGAAAAAAAAGAAGACGTACAGGTTTAAAACCAACAATTTGAATGTTTCCAGGAAAGATTTTACAATGTTTCCAATTTTCCTGTTGATGATCATCAGACTCACAAACAATTTTAAGAGTATGATGATCCAAATTTTGGAATTCTAAAGATTTAGATCCAAATGGCAAACTAATAAGTTGAGGAATAACATGTGAAGATACCCAACGACTTAAGTAAGCTAAATCAGAGTTCTCTCTTGCAATCTTTGCACTAGCCGTCAAATCTGGAAAAGGTATTTGATTTGGTGTATCTAAAATTCCTTGATGTGGTTTCCTTTCCAACCTCATGATAGATAAATTGATAGGTGCAAAGAGTGTAGTCTGAAATTAAGAGACATTTGATATTGTAAGATAAAGATTTAAAAAAATATAATTATGTATATATATCATCTTTAAATAGACAGACCTTTTGATCGTTATCTAGAGTTCTTTGATTAATAGGTCCTACGTCCCTAACATAATCACTAAATCGATATCAAAATTGATCATTGGAACAAATACACCAGAAGGAACAAGATTATGTATTAACTTACTAGAAAAGTGAGATCGTTCGCTCAAGTGTGAGTGCACCGGTTAGATTAGGTATAATGTTCTTGGACTCCTCTAAGGAGTTAGTTGTGGTTAATTTTGGTGGTGATATTTTTTCTTGTAATATGATTTGATTTTTAGAATTCATCACGTTGTTTAAATCAGGTTGACCAATTGATTGTAATATTGAGGTCACCAAAATTAAGACCTTGAATAGCTGATTTTGAGTTGATTTCGAATGGCGATGCATGGCGTCAGTCTAAATTTAATCGATCGTCGACTTAATTTCAAGCAGGCAAAGTTGCAGATAATCGGGTTCGGGTTCGGGTGAGTGAAGTTTGACAATCGGGGGAATCGGGAACCGGGTAATTCTGTAGGTGAAAGGTTGATTTAAAATATCTGTGACAGCAACTGACACTCTCTCATGAGACTCAGATTGCTCATCTCACAGATGATTCTTTGCCCTTCAAATGGCTCAACTCAAAAAAAACTTGTTCAGTTACTGAAAATTTTACGAGTTGGCTCATGATACAGCCTCCACTCTAGTGCCTCATTCTTCTTTTTTGATGAAGCCTCACTATTGAAGTTATTTCACTTGTGCAAACATGCTCAAAAGTGACAAGATGGAGCTTGGAGTGTATCTGGCTGGAACAAGCCACTTTCTGTTTTCACACCCTTTCCTTGTACCCGCAAGTTTGAAGTCAACCAATCAACTTGGATAAATCTTGATGTCACAGTAATCACTCAACAGGTGACATGCCCAACTTTTCACCTCTAAACAGCTTTGAGTCTCAATTAGGGCTTTAATGGAGTGAAGAGATGAGAGAAAGAAGGGGAAGTCATTGAGACCTTGCATTTTTAAGTTTTTTTTAATCTGGGGTAACAGATTTTACTTGCTTTGGTTTGAGATTTTACTTGTGACCCCCATATGTATAGCCACCACCAAGGACTAAGATGTTAGTAGTGGTTGGGAGGACTTGGTTAAGTTGAGAAATTCAGACAAATACCTAGCCTGCATTTTCTGGGGTTGATCTTCTTAGAGTTTAACGTGCCGACTGCGTGACAGAGACGCAAGTCAGCTTTCGGTCCCCAACTCTAAAGTTGATGAGGGAATAACCGGGACTCGAGTAGCCGCTGGCCAATCTCAGACTACACGTATTACATCTGTCACGCACACATGTCACACATCCCGGGCTAGTGTAAACCTTCTGCGAGATATGTAAGCAAAGTACAAGCGCCAAACTGTAGCGAATGAGCTGTTCTCCTGTGGTCAGTCTCAAGTAAGTATAGCTGAACCGAGAACAGTGAACTGGGATAGGTAGTGTCAGAAGGAATGATGAGGCACAACCCGACTGAGGCTGCTCACCAGATACGAGTAGAGAAGCACGCTATAGGCCAGGGATATTCTGATATTGGGATCTAAGTCTCTATGTGTCTCTTATACAGCAAGTACAACAACGAATCCAGTTCATCCTTTAGTCCTCAAAAGACGCATAAGAAGCTGTTTCCATCCTGCCTCTCCAGGTTGTCAAGACTGATGAGGTCAGAGACTGTAGATGGTAACCTTTTATACTATCTCTCGCCTACCGGCTCAGTATCCATTTTCGGTCATCAGGCACTCAAGACTTCAGAACAAGGTCATTAGGTCATCCGAGTCTTGGCAGTCATGACTTCAAAATTGATCTAATCTACTTTGAAGCTCGAATGAAATTCACGAGCACAAGAGCCAAGTGCACACAAGCCTCCCTTTTGGAAATCTTTTTCATCCTTCTCACGTTTAAAATAATAAAACTTCGCCACATTGTTTTCACGTGCGTAGTTTGAAAGCCATCTTTTAATAAATTGGTGAACCCGAATAAGGACCACGTAAAGCCTAAAACATTACCAATGTCCCTTATTTTTCATTTTTGAGAGCGAAGTATAAGTCTGTGACTATTTTTCCCTTTAATTTTTTTTTTTTTTTTTTTTTTTTATCTCGTTAGACATTCTATCAATCAACAAAATCAAATCGTGTCCAATTCTGGGTCCAACTCTTCATTGGTATGTTTCCTCTCACGAAATCAATCAATTTCAAAAAAAAAAAAAATTCATTTAGATTTCAAAAACTATTCCAGGACTTTTTTTTGTTAATTCATTACTAATCATTGAACCTCCATAATTGAACCAAAATTTAAAAGTCAAAGAAAAAAAAAAAAAAAAATGATTTCACCAATGGTCCTTTCAATCATGATTTTACTTGCATTGAGCCTCAAGTGGGTATCAGGAGGCAGCGTTCAAGAGTGCGGAGACTTTTTCGGCCCTAAACACGATGGAACGTTTTGTAAGTTTAGTGGTGACTTTTCAAAAAAATTTTAGGATTCCTATTTCTAAAACTTTCAAGTGCTTTGAGCTGATGATCCTTTTCTTTTTTTTTTTTTTTTTTGAAATGAAATGAAATGAAAATAAAATTGAATCCCAAATCAGTCTGTAAGAACTCTGGTGGAGTAGCATATAATTGTCCAAAATCCAAAGTTCAAGATCAATTCACAGTGGTAATGGAAGGCTGTGTGCCGTACTTTGATATTTACGACTTCACTCTCGGTCCTGCCGCAGCTGCACCCAGTGAACAAAGATGTGATGCATATAAAATTTACTACCGTAAACAAGCATCATTTACCCGTGAGTAGTAAATGTGGCTGCATTTTAATGTATTGTAAGCAAGGATGAGGGCCAATTTTTTAAAAAGCTTACCTATTTTTTTTTTTTTTCCATAGATTGTGCCGTTTTAACAACTGGCGCAGGAGAAACTACTAAAGAAGCTTACAGATGCAAGCCTCCAAAAGCGGTCCCCATATGTAAGTTTTTTCGTCTAAATTGATTTCCCTTGAATCCATGGATCAATGGTTCTTGGGTTGAAAAAAAAAACAAAACATGAAATTTTGAATCAACAGCTATGAAGGACTGTGAAATAATCCCGGATGCGCAGCCCACCTTGTAAGTGGTTTGCTTCATGTATAAAATTTAAAAATGAAGCTCTCATCTGATGTAGACTTTTTCTTAATGGAAATGATCTAGTGGGATTGAGTTTTACCTTGATGACTAAAGACAGCTCTCAGGAGAGTTAACAAATTTTAATGGTTTCAGGAAAAATTTGGTAAAGGATACCAGGGTGAGGGATGCTATCATGTCGTAATAAAGATATAATACAATCAAGTCTTTAAATTGTGTATAGGCAAAAAATTCAAGTTTTGTTGCGTTGAAATCTTATGCATATATCAATCGGCTTAGTGTGTGCGTGCTATAGTAAGCGCTGACTACACTGGACCAGTGCGCTCATGATAGCTATCACTCTGGTGCCAAGTTTATGATAAAGATCCACAGTTGAAGTCACTTTAAATGCGCAAAGAGGCTTATAAGTGGTAGGATAGAGTTTGGAGTGTATCTAGCCATGGCAAGCTACTTTTGATTTTCATAACTTCTCCTTTAGCCTCAAGTTTGAAGGCAACCAATGAACGTACAGTACTCAAATTACACACGTGATGATTGGGTGCCTCAAGCTCTAAGAGATTTGAGACAACCTTCCCAGGTGAACACAAACACAGTTTTTTTTTTTTTCTGTTCCTAATATAAGGATTTTGCGATTTGTGAGTTTTTTTGGCCTCACATGAATTTTGAATGCACAAATTTGGCACAGTTATGAGTTCCAAACCTGAAAAGTTGTGTCTAGAAACTGTGCCCAGAGAGGTGCAAAAGACCTGTGTGAGCCAGTATTGCTCAGTGTTGACATATCAATCACCCTGTCCGTATCAAGGTGACTTGTCGACGAGAGCAGACGAAGAACTTTTTTAGTTCTCTGATTGTTCTCTTTTTTCACCCAGAGCCAGCACATGAGCCTTCCCTTTATGCAAAGTAACTTCCTTTTCTTTTCGCTCAATGCACCATGTGCTGAAAGGTGTGTACTGTATGCCTGTGTATCACTGCACGGTTCACAATCATTCATGAGCTGAGATGATGATGAACATGAATCAGTGACTTGTATTGAATGGACATGAGTAACAAGGGTGGGCTTGAGCCCTTGGGTCACCACCCCCCAGACACTAAGGCACTGGTTATGAGAGGGATCCTGAGGTGATTTCAAACATGACACTATGTGCTCTCGTCGACAAGTCACCTTTATATGGACAGGGTGAATACTCTAGCTTGACAGATCTTGAACCAAATATAGGTCATACAGACTAGTACAGACTTCTCAGGCTACACTGGATGTCAACAGAAGAAGACTTTAAATGAGACTTCAATTTGTTTACTAGAAGACTGAGAGATGAAAGAGGGACAGGGATTGGAATGGTACTCTCTAACACCTTTCAATCAGTGATGAGACTGAAGACACTTTTTCAACACATAGCTCCTTGATAAATTCCTTCATGATGGTCAAGTCTTTCTCAAACTCTGCTGTGTTGGTGATGGTTATATTTCTGAAAGTGGAACAAAAGGAGGGAGCCAATAGGCTGGCTTGTATGCACACCAAGTCGGCAAGCACTCTACATAAGAATGGAACAGTTTAGGATGAACAGTCAAGTATCAAAGTAAAGGTAGAGAGTCAAGTTGTGGATGGAACCCAAACCTAAACTCATAAAGCTCAAAATAAGGACGGGTAGCTGATGCAAGCCTTAGGGGTTTATAAAGGTTAGTTAGCCAGTTCCTTAGCAAGGTTGACAAAGAAACTATGACATCATCCACTCCTAAACCTCTCTAACTACTTGAACAATAATATTACCGTAGCAAAACTGGTGTGGCATTATCAGTTCTCCAATATAACGGGGTTTTCAAAAAGCGCACTTCACCCCATTGACCATTTGGCTAGGAACTTTGAAAATAATCAGAACATCTTTCAAGTTACCCGCCAAAGAGTCCACTGGTTTGACTTTTTTCTTTTCTTTTCTTTTTATTCAAAACTTTGATGTTTGAACAAGGTTATAATTGTTCATTAACAGTGTGAGGGTATAGCAGAAGACTTTTATCCCAGAATAAAAAGTGATCCTTTACTCCAAGGAAAATTGGGCATAGCCTGAATCAATGGACAGTGCCATAAGGCTCTTCAATCTATACATCTATATATCTAGGTGCTTAAAAAAAACGCGGGCCAAGCGCTATGTATCTACATTTTCCTACTTTATTTGTGGTAGTGGGACGGAATTTGAACAAGTGCCATGAAAGAACAAGAGCGGGTATGAAGATCCTCATCATTGATGTACGAGTCTCATGTGAGGTGACAAATTCCAGTAGTGTAATGAATCCAAGACCATACTCCGCAACAGCTTCACATGTCCAACTTTAGTCTTTTCTCCATACGCTTCATCCCTATTGGTTCGCGCGAACGAACAAAAAAAATAAAAGGAAGATTGCTCAATAAGAAAAATTGATACTTTAAGAGTGGCCTGGGTCTCTGCCACTAGGCCAAGAGGGACTGAATGTGTAGAAAGAAGACATACACCAGTGAACAATTATTTCATAGGCCCCAAGAGTGATTACGACGTGCTAAATACCCTCAAAAAAAAAAAAAAACGCCCAACCACCCCATTATCAGTATATTAAAATCACATGGCGTAGGACTACAGACGAGATGAACCAATGAAACCAAGGGACCACAACTTACGGGTGCAATTCGGAAGTACTGGATGATTGAGCCTTTATATCTGTGACATAAAAATACGGCCAGACCGTAAATCCCCTTAGTAAGTCAGAAGTTTTGCCAGCGGTGTGGAAGTAAGCTGGCACAAAGACAGGACAAAGAATGGGAACATGAACAATCAAATAATCTACGAACAGTTGCGCAAGCCCTTCCATCTGGATTGTCTTCAAGACACATTGAATCGAATTTTTGTACAGTTTCTTTGCCGGATCACAACTCTGCCTTTGCATTTTTGTCTGTATTGAATCTAAGCGGGTAATAAATAAATCGAGAGGTCAATCACAAAGGAGACACTGTATTTTTTTTCATTTTTTTCTTTCTTTTTTTGACTCTCCAGACCAATTCTTTAAAGGCGCTTTAAAACTATGTACGACGATCAAATTGGCGGTCACTGAAACATACCAAATGGTTGGATTACCGCCACGCCACCCATTGCAGCAAAAGAACTTGCCGCAATATAGCGCCAGACGGAGTCGTGCTCGAGATAGCGGCTGAGCCAAATCTTTGCATAATTGTACGCCGGCAACTGCACGGAGCTTGCCAGCGCCGTCTTCAATAATACCACATCCGCTCCTCGTATCCAACCGCTGAGTCCTTCTTGACGCAGTATCTGAGTGAGCCCATCGAGTGCCGACTGGTAGGCACGTCGATCCGTATGGTTGATGGTAGCAGGGCCGGGTGCATAGACCTGCATGTGGGATTTCACCAGCAGTAGTGGGTGACTAAGGATTGCCCCGATGGTGCCAGAGAGCGCACCGGCGCACATGGCGGACCATAGTTGGAGGTGGGAAGGATCTTGCCTAGCGAAAGAACTCAAGGCACGGCGTATCGGGTCGTAAAAGCCTATTAGAAAGATAAAGAGAGAGAGAGAGAGAGAAAGAAAGCACACTAGGTGAGAAAAGCATATCATTCGTATTTCGGCGAAAGTCAACATAATTCAACAAGTTGAAGATATCATCTTCTTCAAGCTGCTCTAAGGATAAGACTGAATAAATCATTCACCTAGGCGAGAGCCATTCAGGGGAAACTGGTATGCATACTTGAGACGTTTTTATTCGTAGGATTTTTTTTTTTTTTTCCCAAATCACGCGAGGAAGTGAGCGTATGTACTTCAGTGAGGATATTCCTTTTTTTTTTTTTTTTTTTTTTTTTTTTTTTTTTTTTTTTTGGTGACACGCTGACTACCAGCTAACTGACAACAGTACCCAAACCGCGCTGGAAGCTCCGCAGGCCTTCAGATCGAGCCGTGTTTTTGATAATTTCGAAGGTGTTGTCGTATGACTTTGGACAATAACCTTTGGATTGGTGCTGGCTGGCAAGTCGATTATGTGCTACATCAATCGGATTCGTGAACTGAGTCATCGAGAGTCATAAGTTCAGCTAAGCGAGTATTTTGCAGCATCGTCACGGGTTTAATGCGCCTTGGACCCGCTCGCATCCGGTATCCGCCGCTATCGAAAGTGACATAAGAATTACGCACCGTTACTGCCACACAAGCGCCCAGAGCGCCAGCCACGAAGCCTTCGCCCGGGGAAAGGCGATAGGTAGGAGTAGACATAGTCAAATAGTTTCTTTCACTTGAGAATGCAGATCAAGATAGGCTGACAGCTTCTGAAGACTGAGTCACGAAAACGCGAGTGTGCTTTGGTGACAGAATCTGTCCAAGACTATGGAGGACCCAATTTTTTCATCCTGTACGTTTCAACTATACAGGAAGCCTCTGGCATTGCATTTGGCACAGGACACGTGTACCACATCCTCCGACATGTCAGTCTTTGGCAAGGGGTCTTCGGTTTTTCTCAGTCAAGTTGTAGTCTATGTATTCTTGCTGATAGAACCGCACACCTTTGTAAAACCCATCTCAGCTTATAATCAGTCTTATTTGCAATCATCTTTGCAATCCTGGGATTAGTGTCACTCAAAGCCCTGTTTTACCACAAGGATCATCTGTTCTTTCTGGGCATTTGGCCAATTATCTTGAGAAGGAACAAAGGCAGGAATTTGTACTTTTGAGGTTCTCCAAGCTGACTCGCTTCAAGTTACATAAAAAGCCAGTCAAAAGACTCACATATTTGAACCTAATCTATGTAACTATGTAGTACAGCCAGCTCTTGTAAGGACAGACAATAATTAGGTTGACTCCTTTTCAAAAGAACCATTGGCGCATGAGGTTTCAAATACCATTTTCTAGTTTCAATTTAAGGCCATCCCTGCATTTTAGGGCCAGCATTGGGAGGGATAATGATGCTGGCTCAAAACAGTCTTCATAAATCCTGCATGGTGTCAGCATAAAAGTTGGCAAGAAACTACTGTCTCAATTCTGTGTGTTGATGAGTCTGTTGGAGCAGTTGTTAACTTTGGTATCCCTTTGATTTCATTCTGCTAGACTTTGATTGACCTTTGTGTTTTTCGGTCTTACTTTTCACATTCTCCAAATCTGCCCTTGGGGACCTTCTGTTGTTCTTCTGTTGATTGGTTTAGATCCTTACAACCCCCAAAAGCGGGTGAGTACTTGATTTTTTTTTTTGCATTCGGAAAAACTTTACCTCCAGCTGAGTTTCCTGCCCTCGGTATACGAATCCGTGTGTGTGCTGATGGGAGGTGTATGCTTATGGTGAAGGCTCCCCCTCCCGTTCAAGACTCCGAGCCATTCCTGCAAAGTGTCACTCCACCACACCACACCTCTATCCTCAGCCAAGCAGCAACCTCGAGTGACACTGACTCAACATCGAAACCTCAACATGATTATCGCTCCAGCTTCTCGAGCTGTTATCCGAACCCTTGGCACCAAAACCATCGGACGAAGGACATATGCCAAGTATACCGCTCATCCTCCTTGCTTGCATTGTTCTCTTTCTTCCCTCACCCGTCTACAAAATCGATCGAGTGCATCAAACTTCATAAGCCCGAGCCGAAAACTGACAAATCATTCACCTGCGTCTACCTATTCCCCGGTTTACTCTCGTCATACGATAATCTCCATCTCGAATTGAACAGCGCAGGTGACGGCGCCCTAGGAGAAGCCTTCATCAAAGAACGTGAGGCTGTTAGGAAGCACGCCGCTGGTTCATCAGAATTGTGGCGTAAAATCACGTAGGCTTAGTCTACCCCATTTTTCTTGCTAGTCTCTTCCGGCTGCTTCGCTTTCCAAACTTACAAACTCCCCTTTTGTCCGCATTGGCTGTATGAAATAGATACTACGTCGGATTTCCTTCCGTTGTTCTCGCCCTCCTCAACGCTCAGAGACTCGCCAATGAACACGAAGCCCACCTGTACATCCCCATCTCATTCTGTGTTCTCTCCATTCACCCATTTGAACCTAGCTCATTTCGTTTTTCTGATTGTTGTTCCGCCTTGGACGTCTAGTGAACACATCAAGGAAGAGAATGGCGGCGAACTTCCGGAGCGCATCCAATACGATTATCTTAACCGTCGTGTCAAAAGCTTCCCTTGGGGCAATCACGTCAGTTATCCAACATTTTGGACTTTGAGAAATATATTCTTTTGGAAAGGCAGATGGCAATTCGACTACTGATCCAAATCGCTCTTACCTGCACCCTTACAGACACTATTCTACAACCCCCGCACCAACTTGCCACCTCCAGAGTAAATTTCTCAAACAGATATCGCTATTACTTCACTCATGTAGTGCCCTAGATATCACTTCATGTCTCGTGTGTTGTATGTAGCTAAACTGGGAATCATCTGAAATTCACTTTCGCTTTTTTTGCTTAGACTATGCATGTGAATTTCATTATGATTCACATGCTCCCAACCTGCCTCATTGGGTTATCTTATAATGCGCTGATGGCCTGTTCAATCCAGGGTTCACTTTGTTCACACTCCATTTATCCCAGATCACATCTCAGTCGACAACACTATTACCATTAACCCTTATTCTTGAAGCTGGCTGCGTTGGTAGCACACTTGGCTTGAATTTTTCGTGCCACAAAGTGATTGCAAAGTGTCTCCAGAGATGTGATCTGACCTCTAATTTTTTCCAAGGGCTCTTTGTGAGCCGAACACTCAGTTTTTTCTTTTTTTGAAAAAAAAAATCATGACCAGACGATCTTGGCTACGCTAAAGCTTTGTTCAAAGCCTGGTAGAAAGTAGGAGATCCGGACCTCAAAACCTGTTTTATTCTTCTCCCACAATCACAAGATTTTAAGTACATACAATGATTAGGACATTGAAGTGAGGCTTACATTGTCGCTTTGGATGAAAGGAGTTGAAATGTGGAAAGGGCAGAAACTGTGTCAGCGGTTCTTCAGATTAACAGCAACATCTAGTATTGGTATCAGCACAGAAGGGATACTTTTAGCTGACCTACCCCTCTCTAGTAACTAACTGATGGTGCCAGCCAAGATGCTGTTGAGCTCAGTTTGGGTTCTACTTGTTATGTTGAAGTGGTTCAAAGAAGACAATAACTGGGTTGAGAGGTCTAAAATTTGTGAGGTGAACCAAGTGTTGAGGTGTAGAAAACACAAGTGTGGTTATAAGATGACTCACCATAGTCTGGGGAGTTGTAGAGCAGAATCCATGAATGCTACCACTCATGATCACCTAAGCAGTTACCAGGATCTGTGACCTAGTGGTGAAGGGTAGCACTCTACTCTGTGTGGCTATGATGCTGAAGTCACAAGTTTGAATCCTGCCAGAAAGTTAGTCATGTTTTACTACCCTTGGACTCAGTTCACCCAGTTGTCACACCCCCCCTCACAAAATAATAATAATAATAAAACAATCAACTGGAGGTATCAAAGTTATATATATCCAATCATCACTATTCTTTAGGCCATGCCTGTTATGGATAAGCAACACACTACAAACATTTAACCATTTCCCTAGAGGAAAACCTAGATCACCAAAAAGAAAAAAAAAAAAATCAATAGATATTCAAACTTAAACTCTAGCTTGATCACTTTTTTTGAAATCAAAGTAAGCCATTTCAGAGAAATTTTCAAAGTAGAGAGCTTGTATATACATTTTATAGGCTGTTGGACATGTGGGGAGAGGAGGGGGGGGTCAAAGAACCAAAAAAAAAAAAAAAAAACTGCTGCAACAGTCCTTGTATAATCTGGGATGGGAGGGGGGGACCTCAAGAGTCCCCATATCTGTGGGATCAAGCAAAAAAAAAAAAAAAAAGAAAAAGCTTGGAAATCATGTACTACCACATTTACACTTTACACATATGTGGATGGCCTTTGTTTTTTTTTTTTTCTTTTGGTGTACAAATAAATGACCCACCATCAACATATATATATAAATAAATCCCTCAATTAGAATGGATATAATAATACACACAAACACATATACATATCTATTATTGTAAGAGAATTCTGTTTTCAAAATTCTAGGTGAGATTTTTTTTTTTTTCTTTTTTTTTTTTTTTAGAAAATTTTTACATAAAAATATGGTAAAAGTGTCAATACCACCTAACCTTTTTTAGTACTATACAGAAGAGTCACAACTTCCTGTTACTTTTTTTTTTTTTTTTTCCCCTCTCTCTCTCTCTCTCTCTCTCCATGATGAATACCAACAAATTAAAACTGTAACACCAAAATTGATTCCAGAGCAGGTCTGATCTTCAAAGATTTTTTTCAAAATTTTGATCTCCAAACAATTCTCTCTCTCTCTCTCTCTCTCTCTCTAAAAAAAAAATAAAATAAAACTCTTTGTATACCATATATTTTTCTAGTGTGCTCTATAACTAACTGTGCACATAAACCAACCTGTTTTTTTGGTTTTTTTTTTTTTTTTTCAACCTTC
>MU167254.1:190641-213134 GCA_015951145.1 Cronartium quercuum f. sp. fusiforme G11 | reverse complement strand
AAGGGAGCAAAAAAAAAAAAAGGTGAGTTTGAATATGAACTTGAGAATTTTTGAGTGGGTATAATTAATTGAATGCTTTTTTTTTTTTTTTCTATTGGGTGGGATACCTCTCTTTTTACTGTGAATAGAATAATAGTATACAACTATTTCATGACATATATAAATATATCATGACGAGAAAAATGGATCTAAAATTAGCAAACTAAAAAAAAAAAAAAAAAGTTTCATGTATGAATAACTAATATAAAAATAGTTTCGAGCTTGAAAATCTGATCACTAACTTTGGTTGAGAATCAAGAAGAAGAAGAAGAAGAAGAAGAAGAAAAAAAAAAAAGGGGGGGTAATACATAGCGCACATTTTAAATAAACCTTCCACTGACGAGCGCTTTGGGAAATCCCAAACATGGCCTCAGTTTCCTGCAGATCTCAGTGTACATGGGTTCATTCTCAGGCGTGAGCAGTCCGTGCCTTAAAAAAAAAGTCAAGTATTACCATTACCGAGTAGGGTCTTCAGGGATGGTCATGAGTCGGAGGTCCATTGACTCGCCATGATTCGGTCTTGAAATCCTGGAGGTTAGTTGAAGGTCGTAGATGTACCCAATCATAGGCTGACAGCACAGAACTCAACAAAACTGAAGGCGCCAAAGTGAGATCAGGGAAAACAACCAAGTTTGACCCAGCCATCAGCGTTGGAATTGAGAAAGGGTATCCAGTTTTGCTTTTTATCAAGACTAGCCTCCTCATAGCCTTCCCGGATGATGGTCTGAGTGGGCGAGTCGCCCGAGGTAATCCGACCCGCGACTGTGGTCATCAAGCATGAAAGGCAGCCTGTTCCAAACCAGGTCAACTAGTCAGCTTGGGGAGGAAAGTTCAGGAGGGCCTAAACTTACGTCTTTGGGGTAGGTGAGACCCAGAAATGATGTTTACCTTCCTTGATAACATAAGCTATATCCTCACACACCCGCCTACCATCAGTCCTGTTTTTGTGGAATCAGTTCTGGAGGGAAAAAAATCGCAGGCACAGATCGGTGGGAGAAATGTCTAGAGCGACAAAGCTGAACAAGCCCACCACGGCCTACTCCATCTAGAAGGTTACATTGGGTTCTGATAAGTCTTTGTCTCCAAGGGGAGACTCGGGACCATGGATTGAAACGCACTCGTCTTGCCAACCTTTTCAGGAAAACATGTTCAATAAAGGATCCCATACATTGTTTTCCATCGACCAAGGGCGGTCAATGTATCGAAGACAATGATGTTTATAGAATATATATATATAAGGGAAACAAGACTAACGAGATAAAAGCGAAAGAAATGGACAGGACTCCTTCCAACCCCTGATCAGACAGTCAATGTGTTGCGAACCTCACCCACCTTTGAACCAGGTCGTCATGGATCCTATCTTCAAATGCGAGACACCAGGGTTTGGCATCAAGCATGGAGGCAGGTTTTGTGGAGTCGGTCAGGTAGAGAAATGTCCAATATGCAAGGTGATTGTTCTCGTTGTCGCTTAACATTTCCGTTCTAAGGAAGCCCATGGGCGCGCTAACATCACTGTCTTGATCGAATGGGCTATATTCTTTGGGGTAGACAGGATTTTCAAAAGGTTTGGAAAACTTTTGATGTTTTCCAGTTGGTGGTGGGAATGTTGTGGAGATGTGGATGATGGTAGAGGTAGGAAATGAGTTTCGGAGGATAGAAGAAAAGCAAAAATGATAAGATTCATATGTTCAGGAATCTCAAAAATCCTCATTGTTATTGCCAACCGGACCGTGGTTTGGAACAAAGGGAGGGTGAGGTAGAGTTGGGCAATGATTGTGTTGGATTATAATGGTTAAAAAAGCTTTGTTGATACCCAAGATGAGGAGAACAAAATTGGGTAGGTGAATCAACTCTGATAGGACTGATGGATTATATTTCTCTTGACAATCACACCAGTTTTTTTTTTTTTTTTTTTTTTTTTTTTTTTTTTTTTTTTTTTTTTTTTTTTTTTTTTTTTCTTGCCAAACTTTTGACCTCGATCATGGTACCCTGGTTTTCTTGGCTGAAAATATTGGCAAGAAAGGTCTCACTTGGACTTCTTTGCATCCGCCTCCAACCTATGGCTTTTGTCTGTGGGGTGGGGGACAAGGACATTTTTTTGTTATAAGTTTACAGAGAAATCAAGATCTGTGACCATTCTGGGATCTCTAGGTGAAAACCTAGCAGAAACTGAGTAAGTAAAAAGGGTTACTAGACTAAATAACTGATAAACCAAAATGGAGCTAACCAGCCTACTCTAAAATATAAAGCTGGGCTTTACAAAGACAGAAATAATAGTAAAAGAGTTTATAAAGACAAAAAAAAAAAAAAATTAAAAGGGATTTTAACTACTATTGGTGGAAGTAATTGAGAAATGAGATAAAGGAAGTTGAGAGTGGGTAGGATTCTTGAGATGATAAATGAGGGTAAGGAAAAAACAATTGCCTTGATTTAACTAGGACTTTAAAAACTGGTGCTCTGTCACTGTATCAATTCCATCAGCACAAGCATATCAAAATGATGCTTCTACCATACCTCAATTTTCCGTATATCTCTCATCCTTACACGTACACTTCCCAGTCTCTTTTCTCATCTGCGAAAAGAGACTGTGAGTGACCCCAACTTTCTATTTTTTCTTTCTATCTCAACATATCAAATCTGACCCTATGTAATTTTTCCATATACCATTCTCTTGTTTCTCATGATAAAAGCTTTATCTATCTCACAGATCACAAGCCTAATTAATTCATTCACACCTTGTCCAATTTTCATGTCTCCAACCTATATTTAGGTCAGCACATTATCTAGGGCAAGAGTGGAGAACAGAACTTCCCTTATTCACCCACATATAAATACCTCAGGTACTGCTCATACCCGTGTTTCAAAACACTCACATGCTCCCTATGGAGACTTGACAAACAAACAAACACATACACACAACACTGACTAAACTAATGGAAACTATTCTACTTTCAACTACCTTCTCTATTCTAAAACAGCCAAACTAACAAGACAGACCAAAATCAAGAACTAGACTGATAAAATTGACTGAGAGGACTGATAATCTGCTGACAGCTTGCTGGTCTAATTGGTGTTCCTTAACCAACCCAACAACTCCAACAATCTTAAAACCCAAACTAGTATAATAAAACCTAGGTTAAAGATGACTTCTTTTAGAATGCTTAGTGATATAGCAACAGGACAGATGAAGAGTAATAAATTTAAGAGCCAATATTGGTCTCCTTAATTGAACTATAAGGGGTTGTTTAAAATGATTGGACCACACAATTAAAAGAAAGAATGGACTTGATAACTCTACTAATTTACTTTAAAAGAGAGAAAAAAGGTACTATTATTCTGATAAAAGAAGTTGTGATGTTTTGTGACCTCCTGCCAAACAGTCCCCCTTATATACACAAGCAGCCTCCCCTATACAACAAAAAATGGAAGAAAAAAAAAAAAAATACAATGAACTCTCTCTCTCTTTCTGTACAACACAATTAAAGAACACCCAGACTCCTAAGACAATCCACCCTGCTTTATCCCCAATCCAGCTTGTTTCTTCCCAATTGATACTTGTGATTGCCCAATCTGTCTTTCTTCCTTGCTAATTGTTCTCATGATATCACCTTTCTTACTCATCCACTCCCTGTTCCCTCTAATTAATCCCTCATACACTTATTTCCATTACTAAGGTACTTCCCTTCTTGTTGTTCTTTGACCTTCTGACCCCTATGAATGTCTAATTTGGTCTTTGTGATGCGTAGTTATGGTGTAATGTATGATATCATATAATTAAAATCCAATTTGTCCTACTGTAACCTGTAAAGCCTCCTTGCCTTTAGCCATACTGTACTCCTTCCTTTATCCCATACCCCTACTGTACTGTTCACTCTCCTCCCTTTACTGTATCCTTCTCATCATGCACCTACTTAACCATTCCGACCCATACTACACTACCGTTTCACTCTTCCCTGCTCTTCCATCCACCCGATTCCGATCCGACTCCGATTCCGATTGCGATTCCGATCCGACTCCGATTCCGATTCCGATTCCGATCCGACTCCGATTCCGATTCCGATTCCGATTCCGATCTGATTCCGATTCCGATCTGATTCCGATTCCGATCCGATTCCGATCCGACTCCGATTCCGATTCGGTTCCGATCCGACTCCGATTCCGATTCAGTTCCGTTTTTTTTTACTCTTTGGTCTGTCTACTCTTCCTTTACGCCTCCTTCTTTCCTTTTATATTATAACTGATGGTTGTTTCTATTCTTATTTTATCTTACCTAGTTCCGATTGTCCTATTCGCGCGATCCGAACCGTTTGCTGCATTTCATCATCTCAAATTTTGATTTCGATTTAAATTAGAGATTCGTTTATTTTAAAACGTTTTTTAAATTACCGCTTATAAAATTATGAATCGTTCATAATCTTTGAATGTTACTATTTTGAAGATTCAAGTCACTTAAAATTTTCAAGGTTTATCATTAAAAAAAAAAAAAAAAATCGTTATAAATTGTAAGATCAGTTGTTTTCTTTTCTTTTCTTTTTTTTTTATTGGCTTATAAATTTTTATATCTTGTTTCAGTTGCTTTCATTTCTCTTATATAATCCCTCTTGTATTCATTTTATTGTTGGTTGTAATTATCACTTTCTAATGAAAAGTATATTATTATCTTTGTGTAATTAATGGGAGTATAAAAAAAATAAAAGGTGATGATAATAATATATTTGATGATTGTTTTATGTAATTGACAGATATTGTACTGTAAAGCAGTACATTGATGGCTTTCAATTAAAGTGAGTTGTGAGGTGAGTTTAATAGACTTATAAATCTGTGTATAAATTTGTCTTGACATGATGTAGTGAGCTCTTTTTGCCCCAAGCCATGGTAATAAGACCTCCTTGGGTTAACCCTTGCCTTTTTTGATTCCTTATAATTGGCAATTCCCTTTCTATTAAGATGAAACCTCTTCTGGTCATGATGTCATCTTCCTCCGTAAGTCTAGCTTTCTTTCTTGCCCCTTTAATCCTCTCCCTTTCTTCCTTTTTTTTTTTTTTTTTTTTTTTTTTTTTTTTTTTTTTATTAAGATGAAACCTCTTCTGGTCATGATGTCATCTTCCTCTGTAGGTCTAGCTTTCTTTCTTGCCTATTTTTTTTTTTTTTTTTTTTTTTTTTTTTTTGTTTCTTCTTGCTTTCCACACTGTGCTTTGCTTCAGGTACATGGCAAATTTTGTGGTGACTTTACGTCGTACGCCAACTTACATAACAAAATCCTTGACGGCTACTGGAGGGTCAAGAGCCAAGGGAGTTTGTTACAATAGAGGCCATTGGACAAAAAAGCAAAACCATGTGGGGTTATGTGAATTTCTGTAAAGTAAGCAGAATGTTTCATTCCTGCCTTTTCTCAAAATTTTTGGTTTGAGTGCGTTCGACAACCTTATTCAGGAAGCTGTTCTGGGGAGGTAATTAGGTGGGCAGAATACATTCTGATGGGCCAAGGTCCAAGGAGCACCTGGAAGTGATCATCAAGAATCTGCAAAAAAAAAAGGCAGTTTTACTCCTAACCTACAAGGTTTTATGGCAGGACATCCTTTCTTGACCCACCTTGAGTAATCAATCCAAGCTCTGAAGCCCATTCATAGATATCAATCAAGCCAGGCGGAATTCAAGTCACACTCACTGCCATCAAGATTCCCTTGGATAAGAAGATCCAAAGAGTCCCCGGATGGAGAGCCTCCGAATTAAAAGAACCCAAGCTCTTTGCCCAAGACAGAAGAGACCTGGGCCAAATTCACCTCAGAATCAAATCTCGGGCAGCCTCCATCCAACGTTTTCCGTTTGAGGTGTGCTCAAATTTTTGGAAGCCAAGCCAAACTTGTCGGCAGTGACTTGATCGCGTACATAGTTCATGTTTGAATTCTATCTTGGCCAGCATAGCATTATCACTATTTTTCAACCAAAGTCCTCAACTTGAGACATTATTATTACAGCATCTCCAGACAACACTGTAAACCTACAGCAAACCAAAATGACTTTATAGGGCCTTTTTACACTTAACAGCATGAGTTAGAGCATCTCCAATTGGTGCTACCAATCTTTAGTGTCCCCAATACTTATAGCAAATTCAACTTTCCACAGGCAATACAAGTCACATTATAAGTGTTGGAAAACCCCGTATAGGAACACCACTGCCAACAGGATTTCTTTGGATTTTTTTTGATCCGAGGAGTCCTTGGATGGATAATTCCTCCGACAGACTTTCCGAGGTAATGATCCAAGGGTTCCATTGACTTTGGAGGAAGGAAAGAGGATCGGTCTAAGACACCATAATCCTCCCAACTTCAGGCATGAAGGAACATAGTTGAGCACCAGAGGGTTTGTTGAGAGGAAAGTGAGTTTTCAGACACTACAACTCACACTATAAAAAAAAAAAAAAAAACATCTTATAGTGACCCTACAACCCTCCATACCTCCTTTTTTCCTATTCCATTTCCACACCTCTCAGAGAATGATCAACCAACCCTAAAAAACCCAATTCCGCCTGATTGCACTCACCCATAAATTTATAAAAAACTGTTACAGGTGCTATGCTGTAGCTCTACTAAAACCCTAAGATGAATGCTATAAAGAACAGTTTTCTATGCTACAAAGTTGTAGCAACTGTTAAGGATGCTCTACACTATATACATTTGTAGCGCATAAGAGATTCTCATACAGTGTGACTTCCATAGCTGGTGCCAACATGCATGGCTGCATGAAAGAATGTCAAGATGTGTGAGTTTTGGGTAGCAGAGGAGTCAAAGAAAATTGAGAAATAGACAGGATGCACCAGCAACAAATTTGTGTTAGACAAACGTGTTATACTCAACATTGGACACATTCATATCCAACTCAAGTATGCCTTTATCCAAGGTCTAGGCATACTTGCATTGGATGGATGCATCCAATGCTGAGTCAGATGCAACCATCTGACAAAACTTTTTTGCTGTTGTTGGCTATAGTGTTTTCAAACTCCAATGTCAAAGAGGCATTGCTAGAGCCAGAAGAGGGTTGAACTTATTGAAAGAAGAGCAGGAGACCTTCAATGGATAGTAGGGTGCTTGGATGAGCTGTGATTTTCCTAGGCAGACCACAGAGTAAGGCCTATCTGTGGAGTCCTACACCACCAAGAACTTTGAATTGGACAGACTCATCTGACCAAGTTTGGATGTGTCTGTCCAACGCAATGTCATATCCAAACATGGGGGGACCTTGGATATGAGCATAGTTGTTCAAAAGGTTATGAGACTTGAGAGAGCACATGGTGGGGTTAGGTCAAACTACCGAGAACACTTAGTGGAGCAAGAGCCAAAGGAGTACCTGGGGTACGATGGGTTTGAAACAAAGAGAATGCATGAGGAATGGAAAAGACGATAAGCAGTCTCTTATAAAGGCTACAAACCCTGTTATGCTCGGGATACAAAAGATGAATTGATGAAGAAAGTAAGCATCTGATATGTCACCAATAATGTCATTCACAATAGTAATGCTCGAGTCATGAGCATCAAGAGTGTCTTGTAATGATGAAAGAGAAAATGTGGATAGAAAGAAAAAGATTGCAAATGATATCCTTCAATAGTTGTATTGTATGAGTGCAACCAAGGTTGATTTGGATGCACTGATCTTACTCAACTTTGGTTGCTGTACCAAAGAAGACTTGAGAAAGCTAAAGGACAGACAGAGTGGATGAAAACTTTGGCACTCCATAAACTCCCACTCTCACAAACAAACAACCTTCAAACACAAAGTCCTTTTTGAGTGGGTTACTGTCAGGCTTTGATTACCCAAAAAACTACCAAAGCTCCAAAATCTTCTAATGGTTCAACACAAGAGACTTGATTATGCCTCAGTTGACCACCAGAAGAAAGTTGAACCACCCTGTCCGTATCAAGGTGACTTGTCAACAAGAGCAGACGAAGAACTTTTTTAGTTCTCTGATTGTTCTCTTTTTTCACCCAGAGCTAGCACATGAGCCTTCCCTTTATGCAAAGTAACTTCCTTTTCTTTTCGCTCAATGCACCATGCGCTGAAAGGTGTGTACTGTATGCCTGTGTATCACTGCATGGTTCACAATCGTACTGACGTTCATGAGCTGACATGATGATGAACATGGATCAGTGACTTGTATTGAATGGACATGAGTAACAAGGGTGGGCTTGAGCCCTTGGACCACCACCCCTCAGACACTAAGGCACTGGATTTGAGAGGGATTCTGAGGTACTTTCAAACATGACACCGTGTGCTCTCATCGATGAGTCACCTTCATATGGACAGGGTGAACAGACACCTCCAACACTGCCAACAAAGTTGGATTGGATGGACACATCCATCCAATATAACATGCTGATATCCAAGGTCCTCCCTTGGATCAAAGCATAGTTAGATCGGATGAGCACAGCCAATATTGAGTCAGATAAACTCATCCAGTTCAACTATGTTGGTGGTGAAACTCACTACACTCTAAACAGCTGCCAAGTTTGATTCACACTACCTTACAGCTTCAAAGTCCTCTCAAGTAAACTTCAGGTCTTGGATACCAAGTTGAAAACTTCACTTACACAGCACTAATGACTTTGATGAGTACCTGCACCAGTGTTGTGGAGTTACCGAGACTGCTGCAGGTGGTAAACTTACTGTAACAGGGCTGTACTATATGTAACACCTTTTTACACTTGATGTATGGACTCTTGTACTAATTCCACACCTTGATCATAATTCCTCTGATAACCACCAATGTTTTACAGCCTTGAAAATGCCTGAGCCTGGAGATATACTGTAGTACCTCTGAATGCTCTTGGAACACCGAGTACTATCATATATTTGATATATGGGATATGGGTGAGGCCTAAGTCCTCACGGTGCCACTCCTGACCTGCAATGGTTCGGTGCTGACCTAAAAATGGCAGCATAAGAATAGTAGCAGTAGCAGGAGGGTTTCAGCTTATTGTTCCTTGTGATCTGGGGATGAAACTAGACTGGGGGATAGTACAGTTAGATGAGTTAGGTTTGGGGCTATACAAGATGAATGGAAAAGAGTGGATATGGTTTGTGGGGTACATACTTGTTCTGAGGAAAGAGAACAGGGACCAGGGGTGAGAGCTATTTATATAGCTCGATATTCTTTCTTTACTTCTATAAGGCTATTCCTTATTTGTGTGTATGGGAGTGTACAGTTGATTGAATTGTGGCAGTACCTACCTTGGCATCTATCAACTGGGACTCTACCTGTCAAAGTATAAGGTGTTACACTTACCTGTCCTTTGGTGTTACACTTGTCAATCTCTTCCTGCCTGACTAGTTAGTGTGTCAAACAATGATAAATGTTAGTTCTTAAGGAGTAATATCATAGAAATCGAAGATATGAAGAAATCTTATTGAGTATCAGTTTGTAAGGAGAAATGATGAAGAAGTGGTACAAAGAAGGACTTATATGAGGATGAAAGTTAATAGTTTATTTCAAGGAAGAGTTATGTTGGGGTAAATACTCATAGGAATGATTGAGAGAGGAGGTATGAAAAGGGTAGATGGTCTTCTGAAATGAGACAATATGTTGGGGAAAAGAATGGATATTTTGTTTTCTATATGTACTCGCTCTCGATTGCCTACTCTGATTCTTTTTCCCCTCATCATGTTGAGAATTAGAATCAGAGTAAGTCATATTCATTCTTTAGTATTTTGGGTGAATCTTGAGTCTTACTATTTCTGTTTTTTTTTCTCTTAGTATCGTTTAACACTTTCATATCCTCATTCTTGATCCCTGCATAAGTAGGTCAGTTCATCGAGCCATTGCCTCGAACTTCCCCCTTGAATTTTGACTGCTTGCATACTTATTGTCCTGCTTGTACCAGGTACAAAACTTCATAGAGCACTTTGGACTCATTTGAGTCTTTACACTACCAACAGTCTGGCAATAGATTGTAGCCTGAGGACCTCATGCAGATTTGACACACTGAGGACGGAATCGTTTGTACTTCGTTCCTGAGTGCTCAGGGAGTCCTATGCATGCCTGATGATGTCCACATGGGGTCCGTAGTGATGCTGTGGGGAAGTGAGCTGGGAGAACATAATGAGAAACAGTTGGGTCTATATTATCTAATAAGTAGTAAAGATAATAGAAACAACAATATGAGTGCAGAGAAAAGATCATACCTGGGAAAATGCAATGAGAAGCAGTGAGGAAAAGCATCCCATGATGTGCTCCCAGAGATCACATATGAATGTGGCTGTTCTCAGTACAAGACCTAAATGGAACACAACACACACTACACATTGGGATTTGAAACCGTACAAACCACAACATGTAGCCCATGTTTGTGCTAGTGTTGTAGCACCTACAGGTGATACACCTTGCATAGCTCCTGTAGTTTTGACAGAACTGCTAACAAACCTTGTCTATCTTATTCTACTACCTTTACTTAATCCTACACATGCTGTGGGATCTCCAGGGTATGTTGGGAAGTGATCCTTCCTCTTGGTCAAAGCTTTTTGAGAACCTACCCCCCTGAGACTCCATGTTACTACTATCAGGGAGTAGCTTCTTTCAGACTACTTTCCTGGATAAAGCTATGAATGAAGGTACTTTGGTACCATAATGATCAGCTAGGCTAGTAGTCCTGGGATCACTCAAGTACTGACTTTAGCTAGATGACCTCTTAAAAGAGTGATTAGACCTCTTCTCTTGGGTCTGTATGGGATAATGACTCCACTTTCTAGCTAAAGCACCAACAACTTAGTTAACCCATCAGACAAGACCACAAACAAGTCTTCTGTTTTATTTAGATCCACAGGTTGAACTGAGTCTTGAACCCCTAACAAGTTGCCATAAGTCAAATTCCCACCTTGTGACTTATCAAGGTGTTTTTTCAAACTATTTTACATTCAGCCTTCTTTCTTAATTTAAAGTAGAAGCTGACAAGAGCACCCACATAAAACCTTGGGGCAAGACAAACAACATTATTGAAATTCTATTAAGAAACTCTAATATCTGCTACCCCAGCCAATACAAAAGATATGTACACAAGAATACTGCCCCCCCCCCCCCCCAAAAAAAACCACCCAAACAAAAACTCTCCTACATAACCCATATCCTAACAGTTCATTCATGTTATTCCCTTGAGTTTATGAAAACTCTCTCAAATTCTTGATTGTTGATGCTCAACCCAATTTTGAACATGTTCCTGCTTTGTAAAACTTTCCTTGTGACTAGCCAATCTTTACCAAATAAAAGTTTACCTATGAAAAACCCCTTCTATGAGTCCAATGGTACCACTCATGTAATGATATGACCACTCCTTTATTGACTTCCTACCTTGTCAGCATACTATACCCATTTCAAATAGCAAACCTGACCAAACACTACTTCCCTGTACTCCAAATACTTGATGAAGAAAATCTAACCAAGTAATCTAACCTCTGGTAATTATCCCATGATCCCTTCTTCCCAAATCATTATCAAGAACCCACTCCAACTCTCCCCATGACTTTTTGCGTACCACAGCATCTGAAAGACACTATATTAGCAAAAAATCATGACCCATAGTCACAGTGTTCATGGCACACACACCCCCATTGGGAGTGAGTGCTGGTACAAAGGGGACCCTTTATACCAGTGTTTTCTCCTGACGGGGGAGCTGGGCTCGCGGATACTGTGAGTGTTGCTTACAGTGTGGGTTGGACACTGCTTAATTTTTGGGGTTTGGAGCATTAGCTGTTTTGTGGTATACTTGGTGTGTGTTGTATCTCTGTACTCGCATATGACCTCTATTATACCTAGTAATTGGTTTGTGTTGTTTTAGACTACCTCAGTCGATGTCATAGGATGCTTTTCCTCACTGCGTCCCATTACATCTTCCTAGGTCTGGTTCTCTTTCTTTCTTTCTTTTCCTTATATTGATTGTTGTGCAGTGTGGAATAGAGATTCATCACAGAATCACATTACGTCTTCCTAGTTTCTTCTCCTTGCTCACTCACCTTGCATCAACCTGTCCCTCCCAACGAAATTGTATCGGACGGTCACATCCGAGGTCATGTCGGACAAAACTGTCCAACTCGATTCAACCGACCGATGCAATTCTGTTGAACCTTTGGGTTAGAGGCATATCAGAGTCGGACAATTATTGTGTCCGAGATGACCTTCGAACGTAACCGTCTGAGACCATTTTGTTAGCAGTGTGTGCGCTACAAAGCTGGCCATATCTATGACATAATAGAGAAATCAAGATTTGGCGCACTGTTCTTGATTAATTGCACCAGTGCCTATTCGTCCTGACCCTCAATCACTTGCCTCTCAACAACCTCTCTGGTCCTCAACTTTGTCCCTCCATGCCTCAAGTTGGGGGAGGGGAGGGGAGGGGGAAGGGAGGGGATTGTAGTGTCTTAGACCGATCCTCCTCCTTTTTGAGTTTCTCTTGGCAGCGGGACATGGTTTTTCACTTCAAAGCGGGTTTCAACTTTGCTTGCGTTTTGAGTGCGGTTTTTTGTGGAATACCGCTAAATGTTGTTCAATCGATTTTGGTGAATTGGGTTCACCATGGGGTGGAATGAGTGAGTAGAAGTGCAGAAGATCCCAGACTGTCATGGCAAAAGAGGCAACCAATGGGGCGGAAAGCGTATGGGAAGAAAGAGGGGGGTTTGGAAGGGCTTTGGCGTCTCTATGGCAGATCGGTTTCGCTATAGATTGGTAGCAAACTGGTGATGCTATAGATGTTTTCCCAGATTTATAGCATGACTTGTAGCTGTCGGTATTGAAAAGCTGAATTTACGTTGTCCGTGAGACAAAGATCCTGGTCGGGTGCGTGAAGCGGTAGGTACACCCGAAACAGAAGGGGTGCCTTTGTACGATCGGACCCACCCGACGGCGGTGTTCGTCTCACGGACAAGGTGAAACGGTTCGAAGACTGACTGCACGGGAGATGGCTAAGGCTATGCTATTCCCCTTGTCTGGAGGGTGACCGCACCCTATAATTAGCTAAGTTGGCTTCGAGCTTGCCCAATTATTTACCACACTCATAGTATTTAGTCGCGTTCGATGACTGAACACGCGCTAGTCAACTGTTCTCTTATCCGGGACCTTTACGTTTGTACTCTACTCGGCGCTGCTAAAAGGGTCAAGATGTCAACGTCGCCCGTTATTATATTATTTATAAAGTAAATAAATAAATACATTTTTTTTTTCTTTTCTTCGGCGGCACAAGTTCGGCTCGAGTAATACAGCCTCATACAGCCTCTTTGTTCTAAGACACCCGGTGGAAATGCAACGATCTGTTTTTGGATCGGCCGGCGGATTGTATGGTTCGGCCGGTGTTATGGTTCAGGCGGTGTTAAATAAAGGTATACTTTTTTACTTAAATGTTATCCAGCACGCTCAACTATTCAAAAATAAAGACTAGGAAACACTTCAACCGTAATAGTTTATCGTGTCGGTTCCGAAGGTATCATGGATGAGGTGATTGTGACTTCACGTCGTTCGCCCTCTTCAGTCACGTCCTCTTCATCTTCGACTGATACGAATTGTGATTATCGCGTCCCTTCTCCAACTTTCAATATGTCACAATCTCGTTCTCTCGACTCAGACCATTTGCCACGTGATGCCTCAAACCGTGTGGTCTCACCTCACCCTCCTACTCTCGATTCCTCCATTGCTACTTCTTCTACCTCTTTCAAATTCACCTCCGGTCAATTTGCCCAACGCCAGTTGATGTGCGTCACCCACGCCGAATTGACGACCTCCAACCTGTGACTCATGTGCGGTTGCTTCACATAACCTTATCTCACTGCCTGAACAGCTTCCGGGCCCAAGTAGTCCAACAGCCTGAACGATGTCGCATGTCGGGCTTTGGGGAAGTCAGTCCTTTTCCTCTGCCTGAGGTTATCACCATCATGCTGTTTCTTATACCCCACTGACTACTTTTACCTCTGGTCTTGTCTTCTTCGCTATCAACTCCTCCTTCACCAAATCTCTTGAACTTTCCCGAGATATTTTAGAAAGACCGCCGGCCAATAGGTTGAGTATAAAATTTCCCAAACTAATTATGATATTCTTGTTGAGGACATGTTGCAGCCTTAGTCGTCTTTTAGGCGGAGAGGTTTCGTTTGTGCCAATTTTTTTTTTTTTTTATATACAAAAAAAAAAACAGCTGCGTTGCGACTACTCTTGTGACAATACTGACATTCTGAACATCACAACTTTCGACTTCACTCAGATCCTCCTCCGGTTGTCAAATTTAGTTTAGTAGATCCACAAGGCGGGATCGTGGCGCCCGAGTTCGTCACTTTTCCCTGAAATGTTTTAGAATTCATATGACGTACAAATCAAGAGCGAATCTGATTCATAACAAGGTTGACTTGCATTTGCACCTTACATACTTTATTACCTAAAATTCCATAGAACGATCGAGGTACACACCCTATTGTGCCATGTTTCACTCTATAGCGCTGACCGGCGCGAGCCACGCGGTTTAGTCTTGAATCCATCAGCCTCTGCATCAGACCAATCCTCACCGACACTTTTGACACCCCCAGATTCAGACCTAGAAGCTTGTCCTGTTCGTAACTTGCTCGGGTCGCTGACGACTCAGGCACGCCTATTACGCAATGAGGTTGGAGAGCTTGGTGAATTAGTCTCGCACACACACTCTTGCTTGGTTCCTAGTCACGATATTCATCACATTCTTGGCCGACCTGTGATCGTATAGGCCTCTACTTTATCTTCTCAGATTTGGCTGTACGAACGGAAGGTATTTGGACATGTCGTTTCTCTATTACTGATATCAATTCGTAAGCTTCGCTCCTATATCACCCTAACTTTGGTCATTTCCCAGCACCATGACTTTGAATCACGTGGACGGCTGATCTCAACGAATTGATAAATATAAAAGCTCGGATAGGGAACGAGAAGGAGATATGCCTGAGTTAGTTGCCACTTTTAGCGAACCTTTTCATGTTTCGCCTGCCAAGTCCTTCAAAGGAATGCTCGATTCTACACCACTTACAAAGGCATTTTCAAAGCAAGGTACGTTTTAATACAGTCATTTTTTTTTCTAAAAAAAATAACAGACGTCATATTTCAATCCTAGAATTTCATATCCACCTTCTCATTGACTTGTGTTAACATTTGGAACAGGAGTAAAGCTCATCCTTCGAAATGTTGGATGTTCCAATAGCGACGAGGGGCAATCTCCTTGAAAGATCTTTCTAACATGATTTTAAATCTCGTGGCTGCTGTTCCATCTTTCACACGACTATCTTTTAGCTAATCACTCCACAAAGCTCAGATCATGCTGTAGAGAAAAGTGGATCAGATTTGTTGACATAAGCTGATCCGGACTTCCAATGTTGTTTTTCTGTTTTATAGTACATGTATTTTATGGATCTCCTCGAAGAGACCATACGCTATCTTTTGTTATTGAACACTTAGATTTCTCCAATCAGTTTGCTGGAATTTGTATAAAGCCAAGTAGAAATTCAAAAGTCACGAGTATAGATCAGTGCGTGATTCAAGCGAGGAACTGATTTGTAGGTATGCTGGTCACTTTTTTTGTCCTGAATAATTTATATCATCATGCAGGCAATCCATCTACCAATGATCTTGGCTTTGTAATTTGTGAAAAAAAAACAATAAGGGGAATAAATAAGGACTATATTTGCCAGACCTTCCATGCCGAGAGTCAGGGGAAATTGAGTGAAAAGATTGAGTCAATCTTTCTGGTATAATTTCTACATTTTGTCCACTTTTGAAGTGTGTCCAAAGCCTCAAATCTTCATAAAATGAGTATCCTCAGCCCAATTCAACTCTCCATGGACCGTGGACCGTGGACCGTCAGAAGTGGTGGTACCGACAAGCCCTGGGAGTCTCGGACCCTTTCACCTCTTGAGCCCTCATTCTCAAACAACACTCCTCTCACGCATATGGTCCAGTCCCAGAAAAGCACCTCGTCACCCATCTTCTGCTCGCCAGCGGCCAGGCCGTATCCTGTTTTGCCGTAGGGGAACCATGTCCGCAGGCGATGTCAATCCGGATGCTGCTTTACAGGAAGCTGCTCCGAAACAGACAGAGCTGGCCCAGCCACCAGAATTATCCCATTGGTTTGCTGTTCATCGGCCTTCTAACGGCTCCATAGTCGCTTTCATACTTGTTTCTACAGTCCTAGTAGGATATCGAAATATTCTTGCAATCACATCATGCTTTATCATCTACTTTGCCACCGTCTTTTTGGCCATCGTAGCCTTCAACCTTGGCCTGCCTTACTGGATCCAACGACATGAGGCTTCTCGAGCAACGCCACGTCGAGAAAAAAGAACGGCTTATCGGATGCGATTCTCTACCCCGGCAGCCTATTCAGCATCCCAGATCAAAAAAACGTGGGAGACGCGCTCCGATTGGCGTCATGAGCAGCTACATCCCAAACTTGAGCAAATGAGTGCATCGATCCTAGATAGGCTGCTGATGAAGATTATTCGGGACTTTGTGTGGAAGGCGAGTGTGCTCTCTTCTCTCCAAATACGCTGTATCGTATCTTTTACTAAAGTTTGAATATAGCCCAAAGCTGATCAACGCACCATGTCAATCTTTCACAGTGGTATGATACCCTGGTCCCACCGCCTTATGGAACCCTTCTCGCATCTGCTCAGCAAGTCTCCCAGAACACTTCGCCTGACACCTACTCGAGTCCCTCATTTCCACTGGCTGTTGAAAAGGTGATTCGTCACTGTCTTCGGGTTATATTTTTGAGACTCGAACGGCTCGATATACTAGATATGATCATACATAAAATCTTACCGATCTTGACCACGCATATCGAAGCATTCAGACAAGCCGAATCTGATCTGAGAGGTGGTGATAATATCGGTGGTCGCACTGGTCATCGCTCTTCACGGAGAGACTCACGCGGTGGTATCTATGGTGCATTTTTCAGCTCGGGAAATGACGAAATTGACTTGCTCTTGGCACGACTACATGCCGAAGTTTTACAAAAGAAGAACACGGAAGCCAAACAAAACTTGAATTCAAGCGGGAATCCAGACGGACCCCGGCCAACTATCCGATTGCATCCTGCGGTTGATGTTCCGACTCCCAATTCCCAATCGTCCGAACAAGCTCACCTACGAAGATTGCTTGAAATCATACTACCCATCGTTCTCCCGCCAGCCGAAGCCAATAGTCGTGCGGTCAGGATCCTCGTCATCGAGCTTTTGACTTGCTCAATTATAGGTCCAGTCATTGAGATGTTATCTGATTCTGACTTTTGGAACCGATTCATCGAGGAGAGAGCGGGTAATGTTATCCGTGAACAGAAGATGGTAGAACAACTGAGAGAAGTGCTCGACCGACAGTCGTCTCTGGTGAACATGAACGCCCAGTCAGACAATGCTCCTCACCTATCTGGTCTCAACTTTCATTCAAGAGAGCCGCCGGACTCTTCGGTTTCGAAAAGTGACAACCGAAGCGGGGAGGAGGCTCTCAAGGGATCTTCCTTCACTGACCATTATACCTCTACGGATCTACCTACTACAAGACCAGCTGACCGAATCTCTGTCAAAAGTACCGTGAAAGATTTCGAAAGGTTTTCACGTTCCATACATCGATGTAACACATTGTTCGACGCCAGACGACTGAAGAATGATATCGAGACTCAAATCAGAAAGACAGAAGCTTTGTTATCCGGCCAGATCAACTTTGAAGAGACTGGTGATCCGGAAAACCGTCAAAATGTTTCATCAACTGTTATCACGGGCTTAGATTCTTCGCAAACCCAGCCTCGTGATCTAATGACGTATTTGGACCGACTCCAGGCTGTAAAAGATACAGCCGATCGTCGAATCACTGAACTAGGTGGAACTGGAGGACCGATCCATTCTAACAAGCAAGCTGATCCCTGGTCCGGTAGTGTCAACGTATATTCTCGTCAACATCAGCTACCACAAAACGCTTTGCCATCTCAATTCGGTCATAAACCCAACCATATTCTCCAAGCGATCTTGAGGGATCGAGAAAGCGCTGCCTTGTCATATTTCACTGAATTCATGGATCGTAGACAACGCGTGAATTTAATCCAATTCTGGCTAGCAGTTGACGGGTTAAAAGATCCTTTGGAGGAGGAACTCCTTCTTGAAGATGATTTATCAGTCCGACTACGCGGTAAGGGCCACACTCCCAACCCCCTTTCGATTTCTTCTTTCACAACCCGCATGGGAGAAGACGATGATCGAAATAACCGTGACCGGGAAGCTATGAAAGATGACTTGAAAGCTATCGCGGAAATCAATTTTGGATCACTTGCGGCTACTACCTCTCTCGGCCTTCGAGAAGAAGATGTTCGGCCTCTTTTGCTGTTCTTGTCAATGGATTCGGATTCTTCTCAGTCAGAATCTACAACGATCATCACGGGAAAGTCAATGTATAAGTTGAATAACGTCAGAGAAGCTAAAGCTCGACTATTCAACATGCAACAAAAGGTATTCGATAGCATGTTGAGTGAGGATTTCCCAGCTTTTGCCGCGTCCGGTGATTTGTATCTGCGAGCAACAGCTTCTGTAATCCTTCGACCATCCCACCCCTATCCTTCGTCTTCAAATGGGTCTATCTGCGAAGAGACAACACAGGTACAAGGCTCGGGTCCGAAACTTCGGCCAGTCCTATCTTCTGGACTCTCAATGTCACCCATCAAATCCAAGTCACCTCCTGCTCGTTTTGCGCCTCTGGTCTGTTCCTACTCGACCCCCTCGATAGATCATGATCCAGCTTCTGAGGGTCCTATCAGTCCAAAATCTGTTGGCCAGGCACCCTCAAAAGTTCGACCCTATCCTCTACTCCGCTCAAATTCTGATGAGCCTCTGCTACGTCCCACTAATCCTCTTAAACTACTGTCGCAATATCAATCATTTCGCACGAAAAATTACCCGTCTTCCAACTTTACCAGCTCTTCACAACCAGATCCACTCGCGGTGACCCTGGCACAAAGTTCGAAACGTAGTGATCGACCCCGCATCACGGGCGGTGTTGCTCTCTCGGCGGTCTTGCCTCCTCAAGTCACCCTCCAAGCTGCATTTGATGAACGGCTACCGAGTGAAAGGTTGACAGGGACCACTCAATCCAACAACCGCCCTGCTCTCTGGCACTCCAAGAACGCGGTCAACACCGAACAAGTAAAGGTATCTGCTCTCAGCCCATCGTCGAGCTCGAGCTCTCATCCATCGAATCATCATCCAATATCATCCAGTCTAGATTTCCTCATGGGCCCTTCTGAGGGGGATCGAGCCCCATTGTTTGGGGAGGACGTAGAGAGCCATCAGTTGAACATGGCTCGACTGATGTCTGTGTCTCGTCAGGGAACTGGAAGGAAAATTTCAAGTCAATCCGATCCTCATCCACGTCTTGATTCAGACTCACGAGACGATACTTACAAAACCAAAACCGATGAGCCTGCACGGACCAACGTGTCACGCTTTCCATTACTGACAGAACCCTCGATGAATATGGCTGCTTCGATAGCCTTACAGGAAGCCTTAAGCTCAATCTTATCGACAGCTGATGACGAAAAAGCTTCTGAAGGTACAAGATTGCCGAGATCTGCTTCATCGGAAACGTCTACACGTGTGAAGTCGCCCCGGCCTAATATAACCAATAGCGATCAGCTTGCTTTTCCTAAATCATCTTCAGAAGAAAATCAAGGAGTGGCTGACCGCAAAGGCAGTAGCGTTCTTCCATTTACACTTCTCACAAGCCAGTCACAATCCCCTATGACTCTATCGGTTCGGGCACCAACTGATAACATGGCTCAGCGCAAAGGATTGTTCGACGATGATGAGGAAGATGATGATCAAGACTCTGAATCGGATGATTGGAATCCAAGGCAAGCTCCTTCCAGCTCATCGCAAGCCCAATCAACATCCAAATCAAATTCTATTCAGACCCTCCGCGATCTAGGTTTTGATTCTCGCACACGCGGAAGTCAAATAATCCCACGTGAGAGACCTCAGTCTAGGTTGATGATCACCGGTCTCTCGGATGCAGATGAACGAATCCTAAAGCTTGAGAACCAACTTAATCTTCTCTCGAGTTTGATGCGGAGAGCAGAGTTGACAGGAAATAAACTAGAGATTAGGCTAGTCCAGAAATCGATCGATTCAGTCAGTCGGGAACTATCGGAGGTGATTTATCAAAAGACCAAGATGATCGAACAGAAGGAGATCGAAGTGGGTGGTTTTAGGGCTAAACTGGTCCCAGGACGAGTGAGAGTCTCTATCACAGGTACGACCGTTGGTAGAACAGTCTCTCACGGGAACATACCTACGTCAACTACAGCAAAAGCTTTAAATCTGACCATGTCACCTCCCAAAAGTACATCACCTTACTCTACAATTGCTACAGCTACCGGTCTAATGACAGGCGGACCTTCAGATGTAGTTCTTTATACGATCGAAGTTCATAAATTAACTGAAGAGGATGGTAGTTTTGGTTCTGGATGGATAGTAACTAGAAGATATAACGAGTTCAATTTATTACATAAATCTTTAAAAGATCGTTATCCGATCGCACGTCAACTTGATTTTCCTGCTAAGATTATTGGGATCGGTATCGGAATGAGTATTGGGAGTAGTAATAGTAAGACGTTGATAGAACAAAGAAAGCTTGCACTCGAACGATATTTAAGGGTGAGTTTTTTTTTTTTTTTTTAAAAAAAAAAAAAAAAAAAAAATTATAATTCACGATTATTGAAAGGTGTCAAATCTAATGATGTGGTTTAATCCCTCTACCTCACTAATCACTTTGCCGTACAAAATAAATAAAAGTCGTTAATTCAAATTCCCGTGTTATGCGAAAGTCCTGATTTGGCAGCATTCCTATCACGCTCTAGAGCAAATCTTCCATCATTAAAAGGAGATTCGACTACTAGCTTAAGAAGACAGATGGAACTTTTTGCAAGATCAGGCTTTGTAAGATCGGTTTATAAGTCTATCACTTCCAGTGGGATCTCGAATGTTGATGAGGCTGAAGAACGAGGACGGAATGTGAACTCTTCCTCGCCCTCGATCTTTGAAGCAATGATGAGTGGTTTACGTCAACAAGCCCATGAGTTTGCTTATGGTTTCACCGCAGGCTCAAGCGCAGTGGTGATGAACTCGAGTCGCAGCTCGACGTTACCCTCAACAGGTACAGCAAACCAATCCAACGCTTTGGTGAAACAAGTGGAGGAGTTATCACCAAAAGTTCAAGATGAAGATTATGATGGTGATACGCTTGCCAACTTGACTACAAACGTTCGTCCGATTGAAGGCGAATTACTAACTCCTTTCACTGCACCTATCTGTGATTGCTTAATTGAAATCTTTGAGTTGAATGACAAAAACCAATGGTTACGAAAACAAGGTATTGTGATTGTTTTACAACAAATCTTGGGAGGTACGATCGAAAGGTACGTGTTGATATATATATATATATGTTGTTCATCGTTTATATCGTTATCAAAATTCTCTTTAATCATTTAAAACTGCTGCCCTCGGATGATGTATAAAATAAAAAAAAAACATTAGGAAATTACGTGAAGCAGTTACAGAATACTTGAATGATGAACATTTATCACAATTGATTTTGATGTTAGAAGAAAGTCTTTGGTTACCTGAAAATGAAGGTGGAAATTTAAAATTAGGTTTACCACCACGTACATTTGAACAAAAGATTTTAACACGTGATGGTGCTTATTATAAATTATCTGCTATTATACCAGGTTAATTTTTTTTTTTTCCCTTTTAAAACTTATCTCTTTTCTTTTTCAAAACAAAAAAAATACGTTATGATTTCAGACTGATTGTTTTTTTTTAAAAAAAAATAAAAATAAAAAAAGACTTAGCGGCTAGTGTTTTAGGTAGATCAAATGCACGTAGAGGTATTAGAAGATTATTTTCAATGTGTCAAAATCGTAGATTAAATAAACATTTAATTTATACTATTAATGAAAAGGATTAATCATTACTATAATTTTTTTATTATATAAATAGGTTTTAAGAAATTTATTCCCAGAAGCTAATATTTGAAAGTTTTTTTTTTTTTTTTTTGATATTAATATTAATGATGATAATGATGATGATGATGATGAAACGAGTTTTTTTTTTTTTTTTTTTTTAAAAAAAAAAAAAATCTCTCCCTCTTTCTCTCTCTCTCTCTGTGTGTGTGTGTATGTTTTTTTTTTATGTAATTACAATGATTTTATTTATTAAAAATATTACATGTATGTTTTTGTTTTCGTTTTCGTGTTCGTTGTTTTTTTTTTGTTAAAATATATGTATATATATCTTTAATTTAGTTTCGATGGTAAATAAAATTGGCAATTTTAATTATACATTCAGAGATAAATAGATAAATAAAATAAAATAAAAAGATTATATATATATATAGTTTTTGGAAATTCTTTAAAATTATGACTTTTTTT
>MU167254.1:180339-190345 GCA_015951145.1 Cronartium quercuum f. sp. fusiforme G11 | reverse complement strand
AAAAAAAAATTTTGAAAAAAAAAAAAAAAAAAAAAAAAAAGGGAAGACCTCTAAAATAAATTCTTAAGAATAATGATTAGAGAAGTTATTGATATGACCAAATTTTCCATAGTTTATGATTTATTGTACAAAGTACCATATCTGAGTTTTGAAATCAATCAATCAATACCGTTAGGCTAAAATTATCAATGCTAACCTCAAAATGATGTACATAGGAATCAAATGTTTTCCTACACATAGACATGGCGACAGAGTTGAAAGCATGATGAGAGGTTGAAGAATGATTAGTCCTTAGAAAAGAACTGATTGATATGAACAAATGATGATGTAAAAGAGCTAGAATGGTTTTGCTTAAGGATCTCTTACATGCTCGTGCAAGAACACATTTTATTTATTTATTTTTGGTATAAATATGTTCCTTCATGAGCCCTTTTTAGTAATCTTTTTCCTTAATACTCACTCATACATCACCTTCTTCAACCACCATCAGGTGTGTGACTGTGCTATTGTTATTGATTGAGATTCCAACTTGAGGCACAGCATTTACACTAGCGCTTTTAGATCCTAGTCAGACAAAAACTAGGTTCATGAAAACAAAGTCATAATCCCCAAGTAAGATGAAAAAAAAAAAAAAAAAAAGACTACATAAAGAAGGGTGTGTTTGGCAACCAAATCCAAGTGAGAATGAACTCCAAATGTGAATGACTTTCTGCCCAGATTTCAGGGTTGATGAAGGTAAAATCCAGAAAATCAACCTTGAATTACAACTCTGAATATCCAGTTTTGGTTCATTTTGGAGAACCAAAACTTTAAAGTTGGTTTCTCCAAATATGCCCAGTTACCCCCCTTACAGACAGACAGACAGACACACCTCAGCCAGTTCCAATCCCACTCTCTTCTCTCTTCCTACCATCAAACCAACTCTTGTCAAACATGTCTGATTTCAACCACTTCCAATTCATCATCATCTGACTCTAACAAAGACCAAACTCCTCCACCAGTACTGGACTTGCTTCAAAATTTCAATTGAAGCAGGTCGATCAATCCTGGGAAATGCGACTCTCCGAGAAGATTCCTTGCTGAGATTCAGGACTTCAAGGACCGGCATACATCCAAAAAGTCGTAAGGAGGAATCAATCCTTTTCAGGAGTCCAGGTCAAAGAATCCTTTCCTGTCTCCTTCTCATCATTTGTCTGAAGCTTTTAGGAGGCATAGTAGGCTGAATTACAGTCGTCACTCAAATGAGTGGAGTGGAGGAAGGGTGTTGTCAGTGACGGAAAGGAAGGGTGTTGTCAGTGACGGAAAGGAAGGGTGTCGTCGGTGAATGGTCGAGAAGAGGTTGTGGGGACCGAGTGAGGCTGGAAGGGGTCGAATCCAGTTGAGAGAAATAAAATCAGATTATGGTACCAAACAAGATCGTGCTTTCGGGTATTTATCCGACTTCAAACAAGAATCCAAAGTCGGTTGCTAAACACACCCGTACTTTTCAACAAAATGTACATACATTATCAACTTTTTTTTATTTATTTTTATTTTTTATAACAAACAGCATTTAGTTTCAATCAAGACTTTTTTTTTTGTTGTTCTTGTACTTGAATTTATTTTAAATTTTTTTAAATAACCAAGTAGATGAAGAAAAAAAAAAAACGTTCATAAATTTTCTCTGAAAGGTTTTAATAATGACCATTCTCTTTTTTTAAAATGATCTTGATTCTGAATCAACTCAATTTGATCATCTCTTGAATCAATAAAAGATTTAATGACTGAATGTTTTTGAGCATCATTAAAATATTCATTAAAATCTTGATAACCTATTAATTGATGTGTTTCTTCTTCTTCTTTTATCATCTCATCAAATTTTGATTGTATTTGTTCTTTGGTTAATTTTTTCCAAATCGGTTTTAAATTTGATGATTTGTTTTGTTTTGCTATTTGATTAAAAATTAAGATTAAAAATTTAAATTTTTGTTTGGTAATTGAACAAATTTCATCATCATCATCTTTGTTTTTTGAATTGATTTTATAAATACAATCACATCCTTTTAAATCCTATGAATATATAAGCAAAATCTCAGTCACTTTTATAAAATTTCAACCTCCCTCTTTTTTATTTTATTTTATTTTTTAAAAAAAAAAGATATTGAGCTTACAATTAAATCATCAATCAAATAAAAAGTGATCACGTCACCCAAAATTCCTTGATCATGTTTATCACTAGACCAAAAGTTAAAACATAAATCTCTTTGTTCTTCATTGATAAATTCAATAAAACCAAATCTATAAGTTAATTTACCATGATTAAATTTTTCACCAATATAATTTCTTTTATGAATTGGAACTAAATCCCATAAAATTGTAGGATAACCTCTTTTACCTAAATTTAAATAGATTTTAAAGGGTTTAATTGAAATTGACGTATTAATTTCAGTCACTTTGAAAGAATCAATGATTTTTGATATTGTTAAATTTTCATCTATACCTGTGATTAATAAGATACGATCGATTTGTTCATCTTTTATGATTCCTTGTGATAATTGATTTTCGGTTTGATCCTTGGTATTTTGATTATATGATAAATTTCTTTCAGGATCATGATTTGATGTAGATTGTTTTTTAGGATCAATAATTATATCAGGTAAATCATCAGATGATAATGAAATCTGATGGTCTTCATTTCTTTCTTCATCTTGATTTTGACTATCATCAACACGTATAAATTGATTTGGTCGCTTATAAGTAGTTTGATGAGTTTGATGATGAATAAATAAATCACGACCTAATCTATCAGTTTGTTTACTCCAACCGATTGGTAAATCTATTTCCTCATCATCCTCATTTGATTTTGTACAAGTTGATAATCCTAATGAATCAAATAAATTCTCAAACCAAGGTCTTGGTCTTTCAACCTCTTTTTGACCCTTTTCAGTTTTATTTTTTTTGATAGGGTAAATGACTTCGATAGAATTCGATCTATTTCGTTTAAGTGTGTGATTTGATGGGATGTTTTGAATTGAATGAGTCTTTTTTATTAAATCATCGAATTTTTTTAAAAAACTTTGACGCAAATTGTTTTGAATGACTGATGGTGATTTGGATTGCCAAGTGAATGACATTGAGAAAAAAAAATTAAAAATAAAATTAAATAAAAAAAATAAAAAAAAAAATAGTCAAAATTTTATTTATTTTTATTTTTATTTTCGCCCTTCGCCTTTGTTTTGTTTTGTTTTGTTTTGATTTGTTTTGGTCAAACTCTTCAACTTGACTTTTCAATTTTTTTAAAAATGGAGTTCATCAAATCACAAATTAAGAAACATCAACATCATTTAAATCCCAACACTGAAACATTTAATGCCATCAATTGGTCAGAACCAATCAGTAACAATTCAAAATTATTATTCTCAGTCGCAAAATCATTCGAATTCGGTTTACCTGGAAAAGTGGTACTTTATAAACTAATTTCAATTCAAACAAACAAAAACATTTTGACCATTTGTTTATTTATTTGTTTGTTTGTTTGGTTAGACTTCAATGGCATATGATCCAATTCAATCTTTATTAGCAATAGGAACAAGTATAGGCTCAATCCATTTATGGGGTAAACCAGGAGTTTATTTAAATTGGAAAAATAGACCGTCTCATCAAATCAAACACCTTTGTTTTAAATCCGGTTCTCCTTTAATTTGTTCTATCGGTAAGTTTGATGATGTTGATGATCACTTGAATCTAAATAAAAACTAATTCACATCCTTTTTTTTTATTTTATTCTTCTTTGAATAGATATCAAGGATACTTTATACGTTTATAATTTAGATTTGATACAAGATGGTGTACCTTTTCGTGAATTTAGTCATTCGATTAGATCAGTAGTAATGTACCTGATTCTCTTCATCTTAACATTGATACAAAAAAAAGAAAAAAAATCCTCCTTATCGTTCACTAATTTCTTTTCTTATATCTTTTTACTTTAGGTGCTTTGCTATCTCACCTGCTCATTCGCATCTTTTTTTAGGTTTAAAAGATGGTACCATAGATTGCTTTGATTTAGATAGAGGTGTCACTTCTCCTTATCGGTAACTTTTTTATTTATTTTTGAATGTCACATATAAGATCACAAAATTTCTAATCTTTTGATTTGACGATTAATAAAGCATTCGGAATCTATGGTTAGAACATGATGAATTATTAAGGAGGAGTGGTGTACCAGGCGCTCCAAGTAGATTACACATGTAAATAAACAAATAAAAACCCACTATTTCCTTTTCTTTATCTAATCAATCCATTTTGTTTATTTATTGAGACACTAACATTTTCTTTCATACCCCTCCCCCCCCCCCCCCCCCAAAAAAAAATAGACCAGTTTGTACGGATTTAAAATTTCATCCCATAGATCTAAATCTATTACTAATAGCTTATGAAGGAGGAATAATATTATATGATATAAAACAACAAAAAGTAATAAGGTCATATGAATTAGTAATACCACCAGGAGCAATAGGATCTACAACTCAAAAAAATTCAAACATAATATTTGAAGAAAGAAGACCAAGCGTAACTTGTCTAAGTTTCAGATCGGATGGAGAGGTATTTATTTCAGGTCATTTAGATGGCTCTTTGACTTTTTGGTCAATTCAAGATGGTGATATACCAATCTTAGTACGTACTATTGAAAGAGATAATGTTTTAGATTTTGATTGGGAAGATGAAAAAGTTTCTCCTTCAGAGCCTTCTAATTCTAAACCCATTAGAAAGGAAGAAGTGATAAGAGAACCTATCTTTCGTATTGCTTGGAGTGGAAGTTCTTTATCTAATCAAAATTCTTATTTAACCATTTTAGGGGGTTTATTGACTGGTGATCCAATAGGTATACATGTCTTTCATTTACCTAATCATCTATCTCAACATATTAATAGAGAAAATGAATCAATGGCTCGTGAAAATCTTAGAGCTTCTATTCATCCTATTGGACATTCAGTTTACCTTACAAATGAAACACCAGAAGATTTTTTATTAATTCCAAGAGATAATCCTTACTTTGATGGTAGTTTTGATCCTATTAGTATCATTATAAGTACTACTACAAATTGTAATTTACCAGAATCTCTTTTTTCAAACAAGTTCACTTCTTGTGATAATACAACAAATATTAATCAATCAATTTCAGATCGTACTTTAACTTCATTCAAATTCCCACCCAAATTAAACCAAGAAATTGAAGAATATCAATTACCAAATCAATTTGATTGGATAGGATCTAATACAGTAATAGGTTGTGAAATCGTTGAATTAACAAAAGAAGCTTTTTATAAACTTTGTGAAACAGAAGAAAAAGGAATGATCAATAGATTACCTTTAAAAGGTGGTAAAACTTTAGTGTCTTCTAATTTATTTCATCATCATCAATCGTCTTCAAATGAATTAATAAATGAATTCCAAAACAAATTTAGGATTTTAATTACGTTGCATTTAAATAAATTGATCAAATTTTGGAATTTTAATTTAAATTTATTATTACCTTCACTAAAAAATAATCAATCACAATCAAATCTAATCAATTTTGAATTTCCAAATAGATTAAATCACTTAACAATCAATTTAAATCAATTTTTAAACTATCAAAATATTCAAAAACAAATTAAATTTACTAAAGAAGTAGATGAAAATATTTATCCAACTAACATTTTTTTAAGTTCTGAAAGTCTTGATTTAATTATCAATTTTAATAATTTAAATTTATTGATATTTAATTTTACCCAAAATCAATTTATTTCTCCACAACTTACTGGTGATCATGATGTAAATCAACTTGGTTCTTCTACAAAATTCAATCCTGTTGATGGATCTAGTATTCAAATAAATGAATCTTTAGCAAAAGAGCCTACTCAAGTCGGGAAGCCTACTTTAGCGAGTGAACCTATTCAATCCACCGAGCCAACTCCAGTGAATGACCCTCCTCAAGTAACTGAGCCTACTCCAGCGGACGGGCCAGGTGAATTGTCAGCAGAGACGGCCGAGTTGAATAAGGCAGCAAAGGACTTGTCGAAGGAGGATTCGCTACCCAATACAACCTTGACTGAGACCGAGAGTAAGATTATCGAATCAGATGAACAGTCAAAGCCAGTCGACAAATCGTTGGAGGTGGTTACCGAGAACCGCTCTTCAGACCAGCTGTCTGAGTCTACGTCTAATATTCAGCCCGAGTCAGCCGTATCACGCCCACCGAGTCCAGTGGTCAAGTGTACGCATCCTCCCCCCCGTCCACCCCGCTCTGTGAGACGCGTAAACGAGTCTTCACAAAGTCGGTCGCGTCCTCACACGCCTGAGGTTCCCTTAAAACCAGAATCGAATCCAACAAAAGCAACAGTACCGGTGAGCGTTGGAATCGATATATCAGAGATCCAAGCAGATTACGAAAGTAGGAATGGGTTTCGTCCGGTGATGTGGGTACCTCAAATGACAGGACAAGATTCAATCGCTCCTGTTTCAAAGACTGGGAATCATCAAGAAGAACTCGTTGTCGCTTTATCAGATATGGGTTTCTTGGCCGTTGCTCAACTTGATCAAAGTCGGGTCAAAGTTTATGATTTAAGGAATACAAAAATCTTATTTGATGATCATATCATTCCCAATGGTAAAGGCAAAGCGAAATCTCAAGAGAAACGTGTACGGTGCTTGAATTGGACTGTTTCTGCTCTGTACACTGGTGAGGTTACCACCCCCCTCGGTTGATATCTTTCTTTGAAAATGGTCCTTGAATCTGATTCAGACGGATTGATTTGGTTCTCATAGATGCTCTCACTCTCCCTCGGCTACTTGTCGGTTACGATGATGGCTCATTCGATACTCTAAAGCTTTATTTATCACAATCACATATGATAGATAGTTGGACGGCTACAGCATTATCTAATGACAGTTTTGGGAGAGAAAAGAATGAAAAAGGTAGTATAGAATCACCTATTGAATGTTTTGTTTTTAATGTAAGAAAAGGACAAATCCAATTAACCAATTTGAAGAATTTAAGAGTAGCTTTATCAGATGGAATTCGAAATAAACCTTTGGTGGAGAGTAGTGAACAACAACATGAGTCTGAGAAGAACATTGGTGCTATTTCAATCATAGTATCACGTTCATCAGTAGTGGTTAGATTAGAGATTAACGGACCGATTCTAATCAAGAAGGATGATATTAGCTCAGAATCCATCATTAAAGCTAAGGTTATTACTTACCTTGAATCATGTGCGCTCTTATTAATTGATGAGAAGAGAACTTGTTACGTACTCTCATTACCACAACTCGATTTGATATGTAAAACATTCTTACCAGTCTTGAATGGGTAATCGTCTTTCAGCTTTTAGTCTTTTTTTCCCGTCCGTTTTTATGCTGGATCAATTTCAGTGGACTGATGTATGATTCATATTTATTTCTTGGTGATACACACATCCACTTATTACATCAAATCAGGGTCGACGTGTTAGGACGTTTGGCGATCGATTCATCTGCAGATGTGATTGAACAACTTGATTTTAGTACTACTCATCTTACCACTTTTCTGATTGGTAGAGATTCAGTTTACACACCTTCGGTGACTGCTCATGATTCTAATATTCGAACACCCGAACCACCGCAGTTCAAGACCTCGGCGCTCGCCTCAGCTTCAGCACTCGCTTCTAATCTAGTATCTTGGTTTCAAGCGACTACGACAGGTAGTCAACCCAGTACTACTTCCAATCATGCTAGAGTGACAGGAGCTGAGCTAGATGCTATTTTAGCCGGTCCACAGAGACCTGAAAAACGTAAAATAGCACTACAACCACCTAAGTTGAATCAATTTAGAACTTCTAATGTAGTGATCACCAATGTTTATAATCATTCAAATCATAATATTAAACAATCATCAAAATCGATTAATCATCAAAATAAAGATCAACAAATGATGAAAAATTTGAATGAATTAAATGAACGTGGTGAAAGATTAGAAAATTTAAATGAAAGGTTTGATGAATTATCAACCAATAGTTTTCAATTTGTACAACAAGCTAAAAAGATTGCTGGACAACAACAATCACAAGTACAACAAGTACAACAAGTAGTTAATAAAGTTAATAATTTTAGTTCTAGTTTATCTGGTGTAAAATCTTTTTTTAAATAATTTATTTATTGATTTATTGATTTTAAAAAAAAAAAATGAAATGAAATACAATGAACATTTACGATGTTTTCTTTTTTTTTTTTTTTGATATCGGGTAGAATACGGGTTTTTTTTCCAAAAGAAAAATCAGGGTTATAAAATTATATATAAAATGTACACAGCACATATAATTTTTGCCCTCTTTTTTTTTTTTTTTACTTATATTATTGTACATATACATATATATTGTATAGTGTACATATATATGGCGATTATTTTATTCTATTTTTTTACTCTTTTACTTTTACTTTTTTTTTTTTTTTTTTAAAAAAAAAAAAGAGTCAACCTTCAAATCAATTACTACAATAATACATATATATGACATTATGATAAATTTTTATTGATAAGACTATCAATGCTTTTTAAATATGAAGGTATTATATAAAACTGACCATAACATAAAAAATGCTATGTTATGACTTGGCCCCGAGGCAAGTTTAGGTTTGGGGTAATCACCAAAAACTGAAAAGGGGATTTTTCCCAAACACCCAAAGTTTTTTTTTTTTTTTTTTTGAAGTTTTACCCCAAGAAATTGGAATTTTTTTTTTTTTTTTAATTATCGATCATCAGTTTTTTTTGTCAAAAAA
Source organism: Cronartium quercuum f. sp. fusiforme G11 (assembly GCA_015951145.1). Taxonomy (NCBI): domain Eukaryota; kingdom Fungi; phylum Basidiomycota; class Pucciniomycetes; order Pucciniales; family Coleosporiaceae; genus Cronartium; species Cronartium quercuum. Next base: position 181,573 of record MU167254.1, on the reverse strand, counting down.
TGGGAATTAGCTTAAACAGAGATGAATTTGAGTTAGCTTGTAATGATTTTATATCATATTGGAATCATTCAAATTATTTTTATCATCATCATCATCATCATCATCATCATCTTGATCTTGAGAATATAAAAAAAAATAAAAAAAAATTAATAGTAAAACAAGAAGAAGAAGAAGAAGGAAACGAATTGAGAAGATTATTGAGTGATTATAAAATTGGTTGGAATTGGGAAACACATCCAGTCAGTCAGTCAGTCAGTCAGTCAGTCAGTCCAAAAAAAAAAGAAAAAAAAACTTTTTTTTTTTTTTTTTTTTTTTTTAAAAAAAAAAAAAAAAAAAATGACAGATGGTGTACCACTAACACTAAATGAAATCATAAACTCTAATATCTTTATTCGACAAACATCCAACTTGAATTTTTTTCCAAATAATGATAATGATGATGATAAAAAAAAATTATCATCATCATCAATATCAAATCAAGAAATAGATCTTATTGATAAAGAATACCCTTTTAATACACTACAAAATCATCATCAAAAAACAAAAAATCAATCTGATTCATCTAATTTAATTTTATTACCATTCCTTACTCAAACAGAGCACCCTTTTACTCATCATCCGGTTTGGTCTATTCATCCTTGTCATACACCTATCGTATTAGATGAATTATTATCTGAAAATCATCAATCAAATCCTCATAAATCGATTCATTTAACAAGTTCAAGATTTTTAATTGAAACTTTTTTGACTTTGATTAATGGAATAATGAATTTAAGGAGATAAAACCTTGTTTCTTTTGTTTTTTGTTAGTACACTTTTTAGAACATCTTTGATCAAATATTCAAGAATGAGTAAAATGAGTTTGATTAATTAAATTCAAATTCTAATCCGGATCTTTTCTTTTCTTTTTTTTGTTTTGTTATTAACATTCAATAGATTCAATTTTTTTTTTTTTTTTTTAAAAAAAAAACGCGGACATAAAATTTTGGTTACTTTTCTTTTTTTTTAAAAAAAAAAGTGAAACTAATATTGAAATTTCAAAAAAAAAAAAAAGGATTATATATATAATCAGACTTATTTTATATAAATAAAACAACTCAAACAATGGATAAATTTAATTGACTTGCTCCATATGCAGTCCCTTCTAATCCTCTAGCTAAGATTGCAAACTCTGAACATAAATCACGTGCCTTTTTTAATGTACGTGCACTTCTCTCAATTTGAAACCAAAAAA
>MU167254.1:135018-147772 GCA_015951145.1 Cronartium quercuum f. sp. fusiforme G11 | reverse complement strand
GGGGTGATAGAACATCGGATAGGCCCATCCGATACAAATATCTTGGCAGTGAATGGTGGGCTGTCCTCTCAGCCTGAAATACAAGATTTTCTCAGAGGGGGGGGGCCAGGGAGACAATGTCAAAATCCAGTTTCCAAGTGGCATTGGCAGAGCTGGAAAAGGGGAAATCCTCCACTGAGCTGAGAAGAGTTTTGATGGCAAGTAGGTTTCTTGAAGAAGCTGCCCTCATCCTATCCTAGGCAAACCACAGAAAATCCTGATGAGAGAAAGAGAGAGGATAACAAAAATTTGGCACTCAATAATCACACCCATTCCCTTGAACTAAAATCATTCAAGTCTTTTTCCTTGTTGACCAGATTATTGACAGAATTCCCTGATCAAGACCACCACACCACTAGATCACCAGTTTTGTTCCAATGATTCAATACAAGGATCCCTGTTATGCCTGAGTTGACCTCCAGAGGCAAGATATTGCACTAAAACATACCACACACACCTATATAGCTTCCAAGTTTTCCTTTTTTCTACACTTCCAAACCTCTGAACACTAATTGAACCCTCAAGTCCTAGACACAGAGTTGTGGCTAACTTTTGTACACCTGATTTGACCTTCAAACCTTGTAAATACTTCCTCCAATTCCTTGTTGTTGGATTCTTGAGACTTCTCAGAGCTTTTCAGTGTCTTGCAGTCCTTGTCATGACACCTATGCACTGAACATCCCAGTGTTACAACTTGCATACCTCCTATACTTCTGATGTACTAATGATGGGACCATCTTTGATGGATTTGTAAGTGTTGACTTGACCCTAAGCAACCTTGATGATTCCCACACAACATCTGTAACCTGAGATGCCCTGGTATACTACCATTTGATACCAATACCAGAAGTTATGCCCCATATGTCAGAGTTAGTCTTATCTGAGATGCCAAATCTGGGCTTATTCTCAGCATAATTCTAACTCTGGATACTTTTAAATATTTAACTAGTCTTACTGAGACATATTTAACTAGATAGAAGCATGAAAATCAGTGAGAGAGAGGAAACTTGAGATCAAAGAGGCTCCAATGCAAGGTAGGATTCAAAGAAGTAGGTAAATGATAGGTAGCTTCAGCTCTAATATGATTAGACATGTTTTTATCTTGGAAGTAAGTTAAAAATTATGATTGGTTAAAATGTAAAGTAATATATGAATGATTGTAGGGAAGAGCACAAGAAAGACAAGTATTTAAAGAGAAATTGAGACAAGGAGAGACAAGACAAAGAGAGCAAAAACCACAAGAGGGACAACCAGATCCATCCAATTACAAAGGAGTGAGTAATCAAATAGTGATGTAATGAGAAGAGAAAACCACGAGCAGTCCTTATTACTAATGCTGTTGTTCTTTAGATTGAAAGGGGTCAGACCCAGGTTCTGGGCTCCAGACCTCTTGTGTCTATTCCACCAGATGGGGACAATTGGTTTTAGATGTTGGCAGCACTGCGTTTGACCAGTAGACATGCACAATCCAAACTGAGACCTTTTCCATGGGTACTCTCCCATCTTTCTATCAACAGAATTATATGACTCAAAGTATCCTTTGAGTATGTCAGCCCTGAGGACTGTGTAACAGTCCCATGGACTGAAACCAGACAGTCACAGGTAAAGTAACCAGGAGAAATAAGTGTAATACATAATATGATATATGTATTACAAGAGTAATAAGTAATGAACATATGTAAAACATAGTGTAACATAGGTAAAACATAATGTAACATATGTATTACATAGGTAATAAGTAATTACATATGTAGAAACATACTGTAACATAGGTACTACATATGTAATAAAGTAGTGCAATAATTGAACCACATCTCAGGCTCAGTCTCAAGAGTCATAAGCATAATATACTTATGACAGGAGCCAACTAACAGGCCCTGACATTAGAGTAACCAACCACAAGTTGACCCACTTGGCCCTGTAGTAGCATGAGCTGAAACCACAAGTCAGCCCATATGCTAAAAGCAAGGAGGAGGTGACCTGAAAGGTATAAAAACCCCCTCTCCCTGCTCAGGAGCTGTTCACTTCCCTCACCTTTTACTTGACCCCCTTAAATTACCCAATAGCACATATTTGAGGATACTTATAATAAAAGTCATCTGCTCAATAGTGCACAGGGTTAAAGGTGTATAAAAATAAAGGTCATCATCCAGGTTGGTAAACCTTAGAGTCTTGCAGACCCTTTGTCAGTGAGGACTCACAAAGGTGGAGATAAATAACCCTAAGCAGAAATTAGAAGCACCTGCTTAGTAACCAAGGATTGGAGTAAGGCAGTTGTTGTGCTCAACTGTAGCTCTCCTTGACCCCAAACCCAGTCCAAGAAGGACCAGTCCTCCATAAACCCTCTCTTCAGAGGTCATCTAGCTGTAGTCTACACCTGGGTGTGACCAGTGTAGACTGAACTTTAAGCCAGGAAGGGGCCTAACAGGAGCCACTCCCTGACAGAGTACATATATGTGAGAATGTGAGAATGAAATGAATTGAGATAGAGAGATGTTTATAACAAAAAGAAACATATTCATGAACACAAGTTCTCAGTTTAAGCATAGAGATGCTACCGTATGAGTACTGCTTTTCGCAGTACAGTAACTACAGTAGTTTCGATAAATGTTGTCACCAGCTCTTTACTGATGGTCCGCATGTGGCCAGCCAATTTCAGTGAAGAGTCAGTGACAACATTTTTGCAAACTACTGTATATGTAATACAACACTTCTTGTGTTTACAAGTGTTTACAATATTACAGGATTGATTACAGTACTAGTTACATATGTAATGTAACTGTACTGTGTGTAAAAAATGCGCCATTTGTCAGTTATGAGGTAATCTGGTTTCCTCAGATTATGCCATATCTGACACCATAGCACCTGTAATTTTGAATTTACAGCCTCCAAACCTTGATTTTTGGATTCTATAATGTTGACGGATTCTGGAGCTACCCTGACAACATCCAGGCAACACCAATAGGTGAAAAGTGCTGTTTTTTTGCATTTGCACCTTTTTGCATTCTTACCTCTGTAGGACATCCAGGCAAGGTCCAGTGATAGTCCAAAGAATGGGATAGTAACAAAATGCATGCGCACCTTTTTTGAATTTTCTGCCATAGGGATTCCTGACTTGTAAAACTGAAAAAAGCACCCCTGTATTGAAGGTTTTAGACCAAAGGGACCTAGAAGCGCCCCCAAACCTACTGTGTGAAATTACCCTCGAAGGCTTACCTGGTGAATCCTCAATGATTCACTCTTGTTGGACTGTAAAGGATCAGGAGAATGACTCTTGGTGGAATGGAATAATTACCTGATGGTGGGGATTGCTGGGATGGATTTTTTTGGGGGGGGGATAGCAAACAGAGGCCCCACTATATACAATAAAATTTGCCACAAAAACTCTGGGCCCCACAATCTCCATCAAGAACATGCTGAGAAGCCCCAGTCTCTGCTATCTCTGCTATTTCTTCTATCTCTGTAAATACAAATGATGCATGCAAAAAAATACTACCAAAAGAACCACCCAAAAAAAACCAAACAAAGATCCTACTAAGTAAACCATATCCTACAAGTTTAATGGTGTTGGTCCTGTGATTGTATGACAAAAGAGGTAATGAATGAAAAATTTGCATAAGCAATAACCCATCACCCTTTATATAGACTTTAACAGTCAGAGCTCTCTAGGGAGCCCAGAAAGACAAAGGAAAACTAGTCATCAGTATGTACCTTTTTTATTGGGTTCCAGGCGAGTTTTCTGCTTGGTCAAACGCTCTAGTTCTTAGAACAATATAAAACCTAGGAACGGCTAAAAAACCATTCAACATTGACAGAGTAGAAAGATACTTTCTTGTATTTTTTTTGTAAGAAACAGTTTTGATATATACAATAGCTTTCTGACAGCGTGTTGGAACGATAGCAAGAGAGGCAATTGCAAAGGGATAAATAAGAGCACTAAGAGGTCTCAGTATGAGAAGTCATCTGGACCTTTGAGTTTTCAATCGCTTTCCCCCGCGCTGATCAATGAGTTCATCCTCATCATCTTTGCCTTTCAGTAAACCATCCAAGGTACTTTCAGATTCCACCTCCGGGGTTTTCACCTCCACAGCGGTTGGGTTTCCCTCAGTCGAAACCATGGATGCACCATCCAAAACGTCCTCGGATGGTTGCATCTCAGGCAAACCCCTGCTGTTTGCCCAATCATTTCCTTGAACGTCTGTTAACCAAGAAAGGTATTGAGCCCGAACTACATCCGAAGCCAAGTCCGGTGAAATCTTGAAGCCTATATGCGGACCCACCTTTGAAAAATCTAAGCTAGGTTCTATCTTGGGATTTACGCCTGCAAGAGCAAGTCTGATATCGAAGCTAAACCGCCCAGCGGCTCCCTCTTTTGTCTCTGGGTGGTGGAAGGCTACATGTGGTACATGGACTCCATGTCCATCAATCCCAGAATTCTCGTGTTGCAACATCACATAGACCTCTTCAGGTTCTTGGTTGCTTGTATAAAACCATTTGTGCTTTGAATTGTAAGTCCAATATTGACGTTTATAACCCTTTCTTTCTGCACAGTATTCGTGTGGCCACATGTTTTTTGTTGGCTCAACTGATTTCCAGCTAACAAGCCCTAAGGGTACACTTTCAACTGTTCGAATAGGCCTCCACACATTCAGGAGGAGAGCCCTTTCCCCAGCCTTCACCAGCTTGTTAAACTCGTCTATATCGTTGGGATCTACGCTCGGCGGCGATGGTCCGACTTGAACAAAGCCATTATACATGTTGATTGCCTCCTTTACGAATTCAAGTGTGTAATCGGAATGCACTTCATGAAAGGTGTCCTCTGTTTCACCTGCTGTATTGTGCCTTGTGATTGGAAAGAAGGGAATAGCGACTTTTGCCCCCGTTCTATATTGTAAAAAATAAATAAAAAAGATTCGGCCATTCTCTTCTTGTCCTTGGATTTTGAAGTTGAAAACCAAAACTTACAGTTCCTTTGCAAGTTGGATCGAATCATCGATCAGTATTTTTATGTCTTCCTCGGTGAGAGTATCGGAAACCTCAAGTCCTGCAACCTTGCGGTTTGTGACATAGGTAAATCCATCAGTTTCCAGGTCAGGTCTTCCTTTGACTGTACGAAGGTCAGTCATCTGAACTGAGTGTATTTCGTTGAAGTCTTGTTCTTCAATTAGTACTCCATCTGCGTCTGTTTTGGGGTGCGGAATGGAATAGCAGAGTTGTGCGGAAACCGAACTCGGCTTTTCTGGGAACAAAAAAAAAAAAACGACGACCAGGAAAGTCTTTAACGAATTCTTTTATAGCTTCAATGCAGTAAGCAGACATACCAGGAAACCTTGGCATTCCATGACACATCCATCTCAACCACACGAGTGACAGGATCGCCATTCGCACAGGTTCATAGAACGTTGGTGTACGGTAAGATGGTATGGAGCTCATAATGAGGCAATAATTGAATGTATTCTGAGAAGATGATTTGATAACAGGTCGGTGGAGATGTAACCACTACAGAGCACTTCTTTAGCCACTCGTCAGGGTTGGATATATAGTTTGGGTCTGGAAGGTGGTCCAGTTCACTCACCTGACTAGCCCTGACTTATTCCTACTGGTTACGTGGGGTGATTGTGAAGTTTTTATCTGTGGGCAGAGAAGCGTTGAGTAAGGGGTTTGATTGAAGAAAGGTTCTTAAAGTAGTTAGGGAGGGGCAAAGGCCTAAATAGTAATACAGAAGTAGGTGGTCAGTCCTATAGACCTTCACAGTTTTCAAAGAGATATTTAGCAACAAGTAGCCTGAACAATCCATGGCTCAAAGAGGCCTCTTACCAAGCTAGGTAGCTGCAAAAACTGGGTCTCTGACCAATGAATATCTCTAAAACGCTAAGCTAGGGTAGGGAGACAAAAGTATCTGACAGGTGCAGGCAGTAACAGGCGAGGTGGAGCTGGAAAGTTAAGTCTACAATGGAACTTTGGTTGGAAAGCCTAGTATCTTATATCTAAAATTTGGTCGGAGGAATGGGGAATATAGTGACTCAATCAAATACGTGAGATTCAGAGGAACAATGGTTTTTGTCAAGAGCCTGTTAATCCGCTAAGAAGTTGTTTAGTAAGTGGGAGCGGGTGACGAGCAAGTCTCTATCTCAAAAACATCTCTATCTCTTTATAGAGGTGAGAAATCCCTTTCAGTCAATAGTTTCCTTGTGAATTCAACCAATCAGAAAATCAACCAGGCTAACGTTTAGTATGACCTCTTACAGGGTCTGGTGAGGGTCATCTACCATTGATTATACAATACGGACCACAAAGGAATGTACGTGCCTTACCTGAAAGGAAGACAGGTACGTGTCAGGCCGTGGAAGCCCAAACATGCTGGAGAAGACATGCTCCGGGTTTTCCGGAGCTATGGCGCGGACCCTCGAAGGTGAATCTGGCACATAATTAGTAAAAATGCTAGTTAAGTGCACAAATGAAACTCGCGCTGAGTAGGCCAGAACAAGAGGGGGGTTCAAGTTGGCGTTTTGGGTTGCCTGATCCCGTAAAACAGCGTAAAATATACAACCAAACGAGCCGAAACTGAGCGTTGCCTAATTGTTACAGGTCACTATAAATTTTGGCTTGAAGACTCTGTAGGTGCCATCGAAGTCCATCTGAATCAGGGCATCCTATGAACCTGTGGATGCAAAACCAAGTCCAGGCACTGCGAAGCTGCGAGCAACGGGGCCCTTGCAAACGAGCAGAGCGATCAAGCCACTCACCTAAAATCCGAGCAGAAAAAATTTCATTCCAAAATTTTTTTATGACTGCTCGAAACACATTTTAAGACTGCTCGAAATTTTCAAACTTGAACCCCCCTAATGTGACTAATAAAATCGCACTTTGTATTTTAGACTCAACCTTCTGTAGTGCGCTCCCTCACCGCCAGCAAAAATTACTCGGACAAGGCTGTCCGAGGTGTTCTCGGACAGTGAAGTCCGAGTTGATCTCGGACCGTGGTTGACCGAGATTTTCTCATCTCGGTCTGCTCAGACTACCGCTGATCGACTTGAGAAAATCTCGATCAACCACAGTCCGAGATCAACTCGGACTTCACTGTCCGAGAACACCTCGGACAGCCTTGTCCGAGTAATTTTTGCTGGCGGTGCCTATTACTGCCTCCAAATATTTGGACCCAGAATCTGTATCAAAGATCCTCTGTGTTAATGCAAGTTAGCCCTGCTCTCAGAATCCATGATGTCATTTCTATTCCTGAGACACATTTCAGGTCCCATGAGTGCAGAAGATTTGAGGATCTGAACGTTTGTTTGCCGGTTTGTCACCCGGCTAAGTCCTACGGCAATACCCGAACCGATTCACCAGTACATCATTCAATCGGGTTCGCGGGTCTCGATTTATTACGGGACGATCCGGTACGACGTGAGCACGGAACGGGATGTGTGTTGATGTATCATTAAAAGTTCAATTTTCCATTGGAGTTCATTTCACGACTTGGCTATTTTAATACTAAGTATATGTTACAGGCAACATGGGAAACGCTAAGTATTCCATCATCTGAATCTCCGAGTCACAACTCCTTGTTTAAAACCCCAGCCAAAAGGATAGCTGAAGCACTCAATGGACTAGAGAAGGGGCAAGTGTCGGCAATTTTTCAGCTCCGGACAGGGCACTGCCCACTCAACGCCAATCTATATCGGTTCAAGAAATCACCCACCAAGTTATGCAGGGGATGCGGAGTATCGGAAACGGTCGCGCATTTCATACTTTATTGCACCAAATATCGATTTCAAAGAAGGAATTTCAGGCTGAAAGTGAAAGCCGAGAAGTTACGAACGAACCTGAAATATGTCAACGTCTTATTGGACGACCCGAAAGTTTTTCCTTACTTGGCTCAATTTTTACTCGAGACAGGTAGATTCGATAATGTATGCTCTTATTTACCGGAGGAGGAACGGGAGGGGAAATAGTCTTATGGTAACTGCACCAGGCGGAGGCGACTGATCCGATGGCGCGAGGTTCAACAGAAGGGATGCAGAGGAACTGTGTTGCGCGATTTTAATTTCTCTCCATTTTTGCACTGATTATTACCTCTTATTGTTATATTATCCTTGTGCATAGTTTGGGATTGCTCTTATATGGTTTCCGTTTTAGCTTTTTTCTTAGCAGGGGTGGTTTGGGATTTATTATTCTTCTCCAAGTTCACTCAGATACACCGCCAGCAAAAATTACTCGGACAAGGCTGTCCGAGGTGTTTTCGGACAGTGAAGTCCGAGTTGATCTCGGACCATGGTTGACCGAGATTTTCTCATCTCGGTGTGCTCGGACTACCGCTGACCGAGATGAGAAAATCTCGGTCAACCACGGTCCGAGATCAACTCGGACTTCACTGTCCGAAAACACCTCGGACAGCCTTGTCCGAGTAATTTTTGCTGGCGGTGATAGCGAGCTCTTTTCAAGTCACAAACCTGTATTCTCTACGTAGTGGACAGTTTGGATATTAGTTCGGACTAAGTTGTAAACGGGTCTCTCACATGGTGTGTTATGTAATACAAAACCGCACGTAAAAAAAAATAAAACTAAGTATACCATTTTTACGTACTCATTAATTGTTCAACAAGCTCAGTTGTTTAGCTACTTTTTCTCAAATCGGATTCGGAAGGGAAAGGAAGAGTTGAGCAAAGCTCGACTCAGGGAGATTTTGCGCTAAACGCACTTGTGGTTTGTTATCTATCGTTGTTGTTTCCTCTCAGTTATTGTTCTCTTTTTCTCATCGGAATCTCTTGTATTTTTACCTCATCATTAACTTTTCAAGAATACTATCAGGAAGTGTTTTAGTAAATTACTAGTCAATCAAAAAAAGTGTGAAAGTCTCGAAAAACCAAGCCCGCGAACATCACAGAATGGGAACGGACGGGATGCAGAAGGCTTGGCAACAATGGATCGATCCCGAAGCTTCCATCCATCCGCTCGAACGTATACCCTTCTGCTGTACTGCCGCAGTCCTGTCTCTGGTGGGCCCGGCCCCGGTCCACTACACGCTTTAGCTCTCGGCTACCTGTGGCACCTGGATTGAACTAGGATCCCCTCCGGATAAAACAGATCCTGTATCTTTCGATGGCACCCGAAAATTGGCCGTACAGCGGAGTCAGCTGACCAAGTCCCCATTTTGACAAGTCAGGCTATTGCAAAGGCTCACCCTATCCCACCCCATCCCGCTGTCTTCCACCCTACACACCCCACCTTGCCCCTCCTCACAGGAACTTCACCTTATGCACCCCCCCTCACCTGGTCTCCACCCTACACACCCCATCCCACCCATCCCCCACCCTAAAAACCCCATCCCACCCCTGTTGCCAAGACTTACCTCTCTCCTAGACCCACACCACCCACCTCACTCTTCATCAATCTTTTCCTTCATATCATACTTTGGTCTACCATGCCTACTTCCAGCACCTTAAAGTTCCCATCAACTTGAGCTCAGGCTAGAGGCATGCCAATTCTCCATCCACTTCCAAAAAAAAAATCTGAGCATGCCAATTTAGGGACCGACTCAGATTCACAAGTCGAAGACAAATATCAACCTGACTCTTTCACATCATCACAAGCCAATGAATCACATTCCCAACACCAACCAATTCACCCAACTTGTGCAGCACCCACTCACACTCATTGTCAGGCTCAATCCAATGGTGCTGTACCCTCCTTCTCTAGAGAAGCAGAAGCACTTTTGAAGGCTGTCCTCCCTACAATCCACAACTACACCACCTTCTGTGGTTACTGGATGGATGCATATATCAAAAAACTGAGGGCCCATCAGTAAATAAACAGCAATAACTGCCCCCCTCCCAAAGTACTTTTTGAAGTGCAGGCTTTGCAAAACCAATACCTCCAGAATAAACAAATCTTGACTCTTGTAGGTAATGTCAGTTTGAATACATTGGAAGAGCACTTCTTAGTACCTTTCTTTCATCTCCTCTTGTACTTATTTCACTGACACAAGTGTTGTGTCCCCACTTATAGATTTGAAGGCCCCCTACACAATGAGTCAAATGACTATGGAAATTTCCAGGTCTATAGCAATAAAAGTCTCCAAATGGCTAGTGCATCTTACATACATTGATCTATATGCTCAAAACAGATTTTTGATGAGTTTTTTCTTCCAGTGCCAGCACAAAGGACCACTGAAGGATTTCCTGAATGCAACAAGACTGTAGAAAATCATTGTAGTAGCTTAGAATCAAAACAACAAACAATTGTTCAACCAGCTTTTTTTCAAAGACTGGCTCATTCTGCCATTCATCCAACTTTACCTCTATTACCCTCATTGCCCAACAACAACAGCCCTGGTAACCCACTGAACCTTGAACTTTACATACCAATATTCAAAGACAGTGTGAACCTTACCAAAGTAGCTCATGATCTTGATGGCAACTGCCTTAGAAAAAAGAATACCAATTATGAATTAGAATTTCAACAAGAGATATGTAAATTAGTCAAGCAGGTTTTCCTTATTCTCTCTTTCCCTTTTTTTGCTACTTACTACCTAATTATCACAGATACCCTTTGCTTACCCAAATACAGTTTGTATGACCATTCAATACAGTGCCATATCATACACAATATATTCCACATTGAATTTCATTTACTCCACTGCCAAGATATTTGTATCGGATAGGCCTATCCGATGTTCTATCACCCCAAGATATGCGATGCAGTGTCAGTAGGATTAGGTGCGATGGAATTACTATCGGTATCTAATGCTCTGACACCATATTGCAGTGTAATTCCATCGCACCTAATCCTACTGACACTGCATCGCATATCTCGGGGTGATAGAACATCGGATAGGCCCATCCGATACAAATATCTTGGCAGTGAGATGCTATCAGCCCTGAGGACAGCTGAGCAGTCCCAAGATCTACAAGTAAACTGATTACACATGAGTAATCATATGTGACTTACATGTATAGTAATTAAACAGAATAGATGTAATACATAATGTAACATATGTATCACACATGTAGAAACTTAGTGTAACATATGTACTACATATTTGATATGTAGTGTAACAATTGAACTGTAAAAAGGTACAGTAGCGCACGTTGGACAAGGCTAAAAGAATAGTATGCTTATACTAAGCAGCCTCCAGCGCTATACTCCATTCATCTCTTGGACTCAAGGATTACTCTTTCCCTAAGCTCAATTATAGCTGGGAAAGAGTAAGTCAACCCTTATTTTCAGATATACCTTATTTTTCTATTTCTTCTGTTTCTATTTCTCTCTGACAAGTACCTGACTTTCTCAATTGAAATTGGCTGTCCACAGAATATATATAGTGTTTCTTGTTTCCTATCACTGACAGCCCGAGTTTGTTTATCCCACACTTGACTTATAGGTTAGACCCTCTTTCACATGTCTCTCTCTTTTTATCCCTAACCTTTATTATTGTTATTTCTTCTTCTAGGTCAGTGTGAGCCAGTGATCAGGGTTGAAGAGTTGCTCAACCCCATTTGGATCACTTTTGTATCAGGTACTTGATTGTTCCCTTTGTTGTTTTCTCCCAAAGCTCAATTATAGCTGGGAAAGAAATATATATAGTGTTTCTTGTTTCCTATCACTGACAGCCTGAGTTTGTTTATCCCACACTTGACTTATAGGTCAGTGTGAGCTAGTGATCAGGGTTGAAGAGTTGCTCAACCCCATTTGGATCGCTTCTGTATCAGGTCAGTGTGAGCTAGTGATCAGGGTTGAAGAGTTGCTCAACCCCATTTGGATCACTTTTGTATCAGTGGAGTCATTGGAACTCTTTATGAACCACATCTCATGTTCAGTCTCAAGAGTCATAAGCATATTATACATATGACAGGATCCAACTACCAGGCACTGTCATTAGAGTAACCAACCACAGACTGGCCTATGTGGCCCTGTAGTTGCATGACCTGGAATCACAAGTCAGCCCTTATTCTAAAAGTAAGGAGGAGGTAAGCTGAAAGGTATATAAACCCCCTCTCTTCTGCTCAGGAATTGTCTGCTCCCCTAACTTCTTACCAATCAACCAAATAACACAGTAAGCACAACATTGAGGATTCTTGTAATCAAGAACTCTGCTCAATAGTGCATAGTGACAGGGGTCTGGAGAACTAAAGGGTCCAACAGAGGTTGGTAACCTTAAAATTGGTTATCCCTTCCTATTCAGGACAGCAAAGGCTAGGGTTGAAATACCCAAGCCATAAAGTGCCTTTGGCTTGTAACATAGAGAGAGTTGAGCCATTAGAAAGATAGATATAGGATTATCCTTGAGAAGCTCCTCCATTAGTGTCCTAAAAAGACTCAGGAAGAGTCTAACCCCTCTGTTAAGGGGTCAACTAGCTGAAGTCAATACTTGGGGGCCACAAGTATTGCTTTCTAGACAGCTGTCAGGGTTCTAAACACCCTACCACACCAGCCTTCCTGCCAGGAGGAAGCCTAAAAGAAGCCACCCCCTGACAGATGCCATGTTAAATAAGGGAGCTACACCAGACTAAAAGACTGTCAAGCTCATTCAAACCTGGATTCACAATATTGATCACAAGTGAGACCAAGTCATTAGAGAATACAGTGGTGAAAGTGAGGATCAAGGTAAAGAGGATGAAGCACTGCCAAGATATTTGCATCGGATGGGCCTATCCAATGTTCTATCACCCCGAGATATGCGATGCAGTGTCAGTAGGATTAGGTGCGATGGAATTAC
>MU167254.1:106442-126602 GCA_015951145.1 Cronartium quercuum f. sp. fusiforme G11 | reverse complement strand
AATCTTAAAAGCCAAAGTATGTAAAATCAAATCAATCTTTCAAATGTATCCACTTGATAAATTCATAATCCAATCTAGTACACCAACCTCGATCTCAAGTACATTGACCGATCTCTGCTTTATATTTAGTCACACCATAGCTGCACTATTCATGATGTCATAGCTTTGTTTTTAAAACTCTATTCGTATTTTGAGCATTCTCTTTCCCAAAAAAAAAAAAAAAAAATTACCTTGCAGGTGTTGTTCATATAATTTCTCTCGGATGTTGGTCATATAATTTCTCTCGGATGTTGGTCATATAATTTCTCTCGGATGTTGGTCATATATTTCTCTCGGATGTTGGTCATATAATTTCTCTTGGGTGTTCGTATAATTTATCTTAATGTTGTTCATATAATTTTTCTTGGATGTTGGTCGTATAATTTATCTTGGATGTTGTTCATATAGTTTCTCTTGGATGTTGTTCATATGATTTTTCTTGGAATGTGACTGACAAGGAACTTCTGGCTTTCTATCCTTTTCTTGATATCTACCTGTGTTTGATTCTTTTATTTTATATTTGTTCTCTAACATGTCTAAATATTTTTTGTACATTTATTTATTTTTTGACGGGGGGGAGGGGTTCTTATAGCTTTAAAATTACCCTGCTCACATGAAACTGCAACATAGTTAAATCTTATGCACAAAGCAGAATGATTTTGAGTCTTGCCTGTTAGGAAAGCTTTAACCAGGCTTTGCCATAATTTTTTCAGCTCCTTACCACAGTGCATCACTAAGGAGGTCCAGATCTATACATTATCACTTCCAATTAACCTCCATTCCGATTGGATGGATGTGTCCGCGATTCTTTGAATGTATGATATGCTGGTAGGTGGCAGTTAATTTTAAAAATGCCAGGATTTTGGTAATTTCATCTGCTAATCCGTACACACAACCTCCACAGTGTCCATTCATCACGCCCCCGACACCAGAGACGATGAATGAGGCTATTCAAACCCCACATTCCGAATGAAGTGTCAAACTTTTGTTTTGAAAAAAAAAAAAAAAATACAACAGATTAGTATTAAATGTCAACTTATTGTTGACATAGAGACATGTTTAAAACGGAATAGAAAATAGCAATTGGATAATTGAGGCAAAAGTGATAATAAAATCAAGATACAATTTAACTTGTGGTATGTTGATTTATGCTTGAGCCGCCATTTTAGCTTGTATCTCTTTAGTGGACTAGAAAAAAGAGAGCGCAAAAAACAAACAAACAAGTGTTCAAATCCAGAGATAAGTATTCTTCAGATGACCGAAATCAAGAGGGAAATGATAAAAGACAAAAGAAAAGGGTGGTACTGACAATCACGAATTGATCCAATTGTTTTTCAAGTTCGTCTAATTTTGCTTTCTTTTCATCATTATCCTTTGAAAGCTTCAATTTACGTTGAAGTAACTCTTTTTTCTCTCCCTCAAATCTATCCGTGTAACGACATTGTTGGGTATCATGTCAGTCTACAAGTTCACATACATTGGAAAGATTTGAGGTATGATTGAAATTTTACCTTTTCCGTTCGGCAAGTTCATACTTAAGCCTTGCTAGCATTAACTCATGTGGGTCACTGGGTACGGGTGTTCCGGAGGCTTCCATCAAGCTAACAAATTCATCAAGTGGATGAATTGCGATATTTTGATATTCGGATCTGATTCAGGTAGAGAGATCAAAGGTTTTAATGATTTAGTTTTCAGTCATCTTCAACCTAAGCAACTGTTGGAAGAATAGAAAAGCTGACTCAAATTCTCTACATTTTTTAATTTCCCTTTCAAGATGACGTCTTTCGTACACCAAATTTTGTAAACCAAGATGAATAGAATCTAATTCTGAACGAGCTTGATTTGTTTTAATTTTACAATCTCCAACTGCTGATGAACTTGATCGATTTATAGATTTCAAGGTCGCAAAGAGTGATGTAGCAGTAGCAAGGTAATCGTGATCAGGATTTAATTCAGGGTGATTAAGTTTAGAATTCAAAACGTCATTTGCGATCGAAGCTAACTCGGAAGATATCAAGGTGAGTGTATCAAGATGTGGTAATTCATGTGGTCGTCGTTGTGTTTGATCCTGATCGTTCATAGTAACTTGTACCTGATCTGATTGGGTCATGAAAACTCACCTTATTTCACCTTACGTCCAAGTCAGACAAATGGTCTGTCTACATAGGGTTTTGATCGTAATTTAACTGGTTTAGTGACTCTCTTTGAGGGTTATCAAATGTGGTTTTTGCCCATTCAACTTAATATTATCGACTCTCGCTTGGGCCGTTTTGATCCGAACGCCCTTCGACCCCGATCACTCTGAGTAACCAACCACATTCGAACTCGTCTATCATCTAGAATTCTTATCATCACCACTATGTCACCCTCCGTCACGGTCAATGTGAGTCAAGTTTTCGTTATAAGAGCTTGGATCATCCACATCATCTTATCCTACCCACCCAAATATCAAGATCAAATCACAAATAAAGTCTATCAAAAATAACTTCAAATTCAAAGATCATGCTCTCAATCATCAGATAAAAATAAATACAAATTACACCTTACCGCCCTAGTGATCTAAAGTTTATACTTAATTGATTTGGCTATTTATTTTCCTCTGTGCTTTGGAATAATCTCACTCGATGATCCGAATCAATTTTACAGGTTGTCCGATATTCAGCTCTCACCTTTGGAATCCTTTACGGAATAGTACATCGAAGAAGTTTACAAACTTTAAAGAACAATCATCAATTTTCAGAAGAGGTTCATAAAAGGGAAGCTTGGGTCGATCAAGCTAAACAAGCTTGGCAAAGACGTCAATTACAAACTTCTAATCAATCAAACGGTAAGTTTAGTTTTTCTCTTTTAATATTTAAATAATTGACCTGGTTTGGCCTTGGATTTCCTCCCACTTATATATATCCCATTGATTATTTCTATTCGCAGCTCTCACAGATCCCGACAGTCCTCTCTTCGACCTCGAAGCATTTCTTACCCAATTATCTACAACGAGCCCATGATAGAACTTTTTCTCTTTCTTCAACGAAAAAACCCACCAACAAAACAACAATTTAAGCTTTGGACCTAGTCAATTCCTTTGCTTTATTTTTTTTAATTTTTTTTATAGAAACCTGAAATGTCCTTTTGCGCATTCTTTGAACTTATAATGCTCGTAGAATTTGAACACAACTTTTTTTTTGTTATTGTTGTTGTGTTATTCCTCTTCCGATCAAAAGACAAAATAAAAGCATGTTCAACATGTTCCTTATTCCAGAGAAACCTAAAAAGGTCTGGTCAAAATAACCTTTACCAATCATGGTCATTCAAGGATGCGGGATTTTTTTTTTCTTTCTTTCTTGGTTGATTGTATGCCCCGAATCAAAAAAAAAAAAAAAAAAAAAAAAAAAAAAAAAAAAAATCGAAAAAAATCAACGTGCTATCCTGTAGAACTAATTATACGTGTAAGCAACACTCGAGCTGTCTTGATTTGCAAAGAAAGCTTTCGAAGGCATGATACAGTATAGAAGTGACCGATGAAATATATGGTACAAAATTTTTAATTTGTGCCAGTATCTCTTAGTTTTGATTTGACTGATCATGACTTGCATAAAGAGATGGTTTATATAGACAGCCAATTTGGCTTTGTGTGACCTCGCAAGACTTCACACTGGCAGTTTTTTTTTCCCTTTTTTTTCAAAAAAAAGAAAAAATCATTGTTTTATGATTTGTGTACCTTACTAGTCAAACCTGTTGAGGGAACAAGGTATAGGGATGGCTATTCCAGCTCTTAAACTTATGCAATACCAAAGTGACAAATTGCGTGCTTCTATACAAATGGTTTAGTCTAAGGGTATGGGGATTTATGACCGGATGGGTTCATCAAAAAATCTTTGCTCAAGTCAATTGAATCTTGAGTCTCCAGGTATCGTTGCAGAACTGAGTGATAGACTCAAAGGCTTCTTCTGTGTCTTGGCGAGGATTTTTTTTTTTTTTTGCTTTGGGCACTGGCAGTTTGCCCTTAACTTAACAAGGTAGGACTTAGTTAAGTTAAACGCAAGCCCCTACCGGAAGCGGAGTTGTGGGCCAACGAGGGACCCAAGAAAATTTACGCCAATCAGTGTTCCAATCAAACTTTCCTCTTCCCATCTCAACCTTTATTCCATGTCCTGTCTCTCACCCTTTTATTTTTCTCTGGCTGCTGGGACGCTTTCTCAGAGATCAAGTTAGCACATACACCCAACACGATTGTCATCGACTTTTTCATTTCAGTTGGCTCGACTCGATACCTCAAGGCTTACCGCGTTACCTCTAGAGGAATATCCAAGCATAGATTTAACAGCGCTTCCACGAAATTTAAAAACTCTTGAACGATGGCCCCTGCTAAGCAGACTTCAATCTCGAAATTGATCATATTTAAGAACCAGAGAGAGTGCGGAACGCGTGAGTAGTTTGGATGACACGCTCTGAATTTAAGTTGACATGATACAGTTTCTGATGAACCTTTTGCCTCTCCATTTAATCAGCAGAAGATCCAGTTGTGTGTCTCATATGTCTTGATAAACTTTTAGTGGGTATTGATTGCTTGGTACTTCCATGCGCGCACCTATTTCATTCTAAATGCATTCTTCGTTGGTTTAAACGTAATGACGCCTGCCCAAATTGGTGAGTGTCCCCCGTATGGTTGTTTTATGGCCCGTTTCTCAGAAAGTGAAAGCTTAATGTGAATGAAAAAATATTAGTCATGTAGAGATTCGAATGATTCTTCATAAAAGATGTTTGTGTGTTAGTTATTTATGACTGACTTTGCATCCTGTCCAACTCATCAAATCAGTCGAATTCCATTACCTTCTGGATCATCTTCAAACTCATCCAATTCATCGTCAACATCTAGCGAAGAAATTTTCAGTAACGAAGATGGAACGAGTTCTGAAAGTTCTTCAAATGTCGATTCATCAAATTCAAACAGCGAAGATTCAACAGGTTCATCAATTTCTTCGCTCTCTTCCTCCGAAATATCATCTAGCATACCAGATTCAGTAGCTTCTTCGATAAGCACTCAGCCACTCAATCCAACTTACACAAATGCCGTAGAAAGCTCTTCAAGTGACGAAGACGGGATGAGTTCAGAACTTTCATCAAGTCAAGCTTCAGATTCACGTCATCAAAGTCCCCGGTCATCAGTCTCGTCAGATATTGAATATGTCGACTCGGAACATGAATCCAATCAATCTGTTTCTCAATTTTCAATATCATCAATATCGTCAATCTCTTCGTCATCCGCCTCCTCTTCCTCCTCCTTCTCCTCCTCCTCCTCCTCATCCGATTCTCATTTTTCCACCTAACCAGACCATCAAATACTGCCCTCCGGTCGCTCTGGTAAGTCGGCCATTTTAGTGGACTCCTCTCCTTCCAGAACCGAAAAATCATCGAGTAGTGAGTCTAACAATCAAGACAGTTCTGATCAACAAGAATTATCCAGTTCCTTAGTATCTGAAAGCTATATCTCAGAGAATGATTCTATTCTAGATCATTCTATGCCTGATTATGATGACTGATATTGTCACCTCAGTTCATGATGATTCTGATTTCTAATACAGTTGTTGAACATATGTACATGTCATATAGAGCTTTACTTTATTGATTTATCATCATTATCTCACCAAGCTCCCACCAAAATGTCAGATTTATCATTAAGGTATTGTCTCACACAAAACACTACTTTTTTGTTTCTCTCTCTCGGTTTATATCAGTTGATGTGTCTTTCTCTTTGTTTCCACACTTGAATTCACATATCTATAATATTTTGGTTCTTTTGACAAATAATCAAGAAATATACTATATCTGATGAAAAGGGTAATTTTTTATAATTAATTAATCTCATAATTTCATTTGAAAACTCATAAAACTTGTTGAATTTTGAGTCCATGGGTTCTTCTTTGATCCCCACAAAGTACTGGCTCATGTGTGTAACTGTAATGAATTTGAACCTATTGTGTCCATACTAGAGTATATAGTTAACCAAAACAAATGTACAAGTGAATCTCTATCTCTATCAAATGTGAGCAGTGTTCTTGTTTTAAACCCCATGATCAGGAGTCAAGTCTTTATCACATCAATATCTTAAAATGTGGTAAGGTCCAAGACAGGTGTTTAAGCTTGAAGGTGAGATAGGTTTTCAGAGGACTGGTGTTCATTCCTTTCCGCAAGAACACTTGACATTTTATAGATGTGTAGAAAGGAAGGGATGAAAGAAAAGAAACCCACTTTCTCTCTCTCTCTGAGCCCTTCAAGCCCCCCTTCGGCTAGAGGGTGAGGCTTTCCTAAGACCCAGCTTGCTCGAGCTGGCTACCGCGTTGAGGGGTATCCTGGCTGAGGCTTCTTAAGCATGGCTAGGCTGTTTTAAGGCCAGTCCTCTTTAGTCTGACCTCCCTCTGCATCATAGTACAGTAATGTAGATCGATTAAGTTGATGGCTGGCTGTATTCGGGCTATGTACTTAAGTAATCTGTGGGTGAGCCTAGGACCGGACTGTCTAAATACTGATACAGTGTTGATGGGGTATATGCGCTGTACTACGGTTCGAAACTTGATATTTCACACTCAATTTTAATTTTTGACCCTCTCTCGATCAACGAATTTCAGTTATCAAAGACTTATTACCACCATCAAACATCTCATCAAATCTCAGTTATAAAAAAAAAAAAAAAAAGAATAGTGATTGTAAATGCTACCACATCATATATCATCTTAAATTCGATCGATCATCAAGTTATGGATCGTAACATTCCACCAAGAACGATCGAAACTATCTTACTCGATTTAAAGTCCAAGTTCGTCTTTGAGTTGACTTCTTTTGACAAGATCTAACCTATACCCAACATCATCAACCTACGAGAACCTAATCAACATCCATCTTTCTTATTATTTTCATTTTTATTTTTTCTCTTATATCTGTTCAGATCCGATGAAACTCGCTCTCGAGCAGCTTATGAGGTTCAACAATTCGTACGTGAAATTCCAAAATTTGAACCTAAAATTGATTCAACATTCATTTCACTAAAATTCATCACCATTGTTGGTTTTATCAAGGTTCTTACTTCTTCTAGAGGTGTCACGGGTGATTCTTTTACTAAGGTATATAATGAAGTTAGCGGTAGGATTCAAATTGCAATCTCTTCAAATGATATGAATGAGAAATTAGGAGCACTTCAAGCTATGGGTACGTTCCAATACTCACTCACTCAAACTTATTAACAATTTTACTGAAGATGCTTTAATAAAACTTTTGTTTTCGTTCAATTTTCAAAAATTAACAGATAGACTCATTGATATTATGGGAGATGATACACCTAGAGCTTATAAACTAGTATCTCATGTTCAAAAAGTACTTCCATGCGCTGATGCTTTAGTAATGACTTATGCGGCAAAAATCTTTGGCAAGTACCTGTTGATTTTTTCATTTTTTTGATATATTTTTATAAATAGGTTCTAACTCATCTTTAATCCTTCCCTAAAAATTCTTGATTTTCTTTTCTTTTGATTCTTACCTTTAGCTCGATTGTGCGCCAAAGGTGGAAGTCAAATGTTAGATGTAATACGAAAGCAACTTGTACGTGTACTTGAATGGCTTCAAGGTGAAAGAAAAGAGGAACGTCGTTATGCTGCCGTCTTGTTACTTAGAGTCTTAGTTAGAGGTGTTGCTTGTAGCGTAATTTATGATGCTTTACCCGATTTACTCGATAACTTATGGACAGCAATGCGTGATCCGAAAGTCGCTATTAGGGAAATTTCATCTGACGCATTAGCAGGTTTACTTTATTGTGTTTCCTCTCGTGAAAGTACAACTAGGGACGATTGCTATATGATGGTCTTAATACAAGTACAGAAGGGTTTTAAACTAGGAACTTCAGATGCTATTCATGGTAGTTTGCTGGGAGTTAAAGAATTGGTAGTCGAGGCCGGACCGGTGAGTCAAAAGATTCTTATTCGATTATCAGACAACTCGCTCTAGTTTTTACATATTGAACCATCTATCTCTTCATAGTTCATGCGGTCTCGATATCAAGAGATTTGTGACCAGGTTCTGACCTACCGCGAGCATCGAGAGGCTTTAGTCCGACGAGCAGTGGTCGAATTGATTCCAACCTTAGCATCATACAATGTTTCCGAATTTACCTCATCATACCTACATAAATGCATGGTCTATCTTATCGAACAATTACGCAAAGATCGTGATCGAACGACTTCATTTTATGCTATTGGTCACGTAGCCTTAGCAGTAAAACATCATATGCAATTATATTTAGAAGCCATCTTAGCTTCCATCAAAGAAGCGCTCGTGAATCGAGGGAAGAAGAATAGTCCATCTGAAGGTTCAATCTTTCAATGTATTAGTATGTGTGCCTCCGCCGTCGGACAAGCTATGACTAAGCACATGCATGAACTCTTGGAGTTGATGTTTGGAAACGGTCTGAGCGAACCTTTAAGGGAGGCTTTGGTCGACTTGGCCCATCATATCCCACCACTTTTACCTGTGATCCAAGGTTTGCCACTTTCCTCCTCAAATTTATCTACAATATTCTACAAGTCGTTCAAACTCTTCGACTGACTTTTTTTTCCCCGATACAGATAAGTTGTTGGACTTGATTTCACTCACGCTTTCGGGCGAGAAATTCAAGCCACCTGGTACCCCAATGAACTGGAGGTCGACCAACGTGACTGATTTAAGTGTGAGTGTGAGCTTTGCTAGCGTGTATGATTTTTGCTAACCAATTTTTTTCTGCAGGCAATCGAACCCGATCGACCAACTGTAACACTTGCTTTGAATACCTTAGGTTCATTCCCTTTTCAAGGACATCGCTTGAATGAATTTGTAAGAGATATCGTGATACGTTATGTCGATGACGAGTCGTCCGATGTTAGACAAGCTGCATCTACAGCATGCGCCCAATTACTTGCTCGTGATCCGATTATTCATCAAACATCCGCTCACGCCGTCAAACTTGTATCAGATGTTTTAACCAAGTTATTATCAGTAGTGATCGCTGATCCAGTGCCTTCGATTAGGCAAACGACTTTACAAGCCTTAGAACCTAAGTTTGATCGTTTTTTAGCTCAACCTAATAATATTAAACAATTATTTATTGCTATGAATGATGAAGTTCATGTCATTCGTGAATCAGCTATTAAAACTATGGGTAGATTAACTAAAAGAAATCCAGCTTACATTATGCCCAACCTACGTAAAACTTTGATTCAACTTTTGACTGATTTAGAGTATTCGAGTGATATTCGGAGAAAAGAAGAAAGTTCAACTTTACTAGCTCACCTCATTAGTTGTTCAAGAAGTTTGACGAAACCTTATGTAGCCCCAATTCTAAAGGTCTTACTACCAAAAGCTCGAGATCCTAATCCAGCTGTGGCTTCGGCGATCATGACCGCACTAGGAGAGTTGGCTCGCGTCGGTGGATCTGATGTCACCAGCCAGTCTTCCACGATCGTGGAGCTTATTATGGATACACTACCTGATCTCTCATCCTCGGGTAAACGGGAAGCTGCATTAAAAACCTTAGGACAACTCTGTTCAAACACCGGTTATGTTATCGACCCATACTTTGACCAACCTACTTTGCTTCCGATCATCACCTCAATCTTGAAGAGTGAAGGATCAATTCATGTACGGAGGGAAGCACTGCGAGCCTTGGGCATTTTGGGAGCACTGGATCCATATCGAAATGACAACGCGTTGCATCAAGTCGGTGGCGCTACACTCGGAATTGGTTCCTCTATTGAGACAGCGCCCATCCTCACCGACCCTTCTCACCCTGATCAAATTGGATCTTCGAACGAGTACTATTACCCTACCGTCGCATTCTCTGCCCTCCTCTCAATTCTTAGTAACTCCAGCTTATCGCATCATCATGCAGCGGTAGTACAAGCGATTATTTACATTTTTCGTTCATTGAGACTTAAATGCGTAGGCTTTCTACCTAAAGTGATCCCTGCTATTCTAAGTGCTATGCGACTTTGTAGCGTTGCTCTTCAAGAGTATTACTTCCAACAATTGGGTTACCTCATCAATATGGTCAAACATCATATCCGTGCGCACTTGCCTGAAATCATGTCCTTAGTTCATGACTTTTGGAACCTTAACACTTCCACCAGTACTACGGCTAGTGCTCTGATTGGGTCGACTACGACGGTTGGTGTCAGTAGTACTATCAGCGGTAGTGCAGCAGCTTCTTCTGGTGGGATCAGTGGTCCTAGTGGTGTTGTTTCAAATGAAAACGGTCTGACAGTGACTCGCTCAAGTGGCTCTACCTTACAAACGGTCATAGTAGAATTAGTAGAAGCGATTGCAGTAGCTTTAGATCATGAATTTAGAACATATTTACCTTCACTCTTACCACTCTTAATTGATTCATTTGATTATAGTAATACAGGAAGTATCATGAGTTCATTAGCTTTGATTGGTACGATAGGACCTGCATCAGAATCAGCATCAAATTATTTAGAGAAAAAATTCCAAACGTTAAATCATATCTTAAAAGCATTTCAAACATTTGGCAATAATTTAGAAGATTATGTACAATTAGTTTTACCATGTTTGATTAAAACGATAGAAAAACCTGAATTACCATTAAATTTACGTAAGAATGCTATCATAAGTTTAAATGTGTTAAGTAAAAAAATTAATTTAATTGATCAAGTATCTAGAGTTATACATCCACTTATTAGAGTGATTAATGTTGGAAATAATGAATTGAGATCTGCTGCTATGGATGCTATCAGTAGTATAATGATACAAATTGGTCCTGATTTTGTTATCTTTTTATCGACTATTAATCACGTAAGTCTGACATCTTTATGTTCTCTGATATTTTTTGAAAGAGATATTTTACCTTGTAGTTGACCCGATTGATTGTCTTATATATATACCAATAGGCTTTAGTTCAAGCAAAATACACTCATCCACTTTATGAATCTTTAGTAGTAAAACTTTTAAAAGGAGAAGCATTACCAGATCCAAGTTTTACTGAACCAAATCAAATTCATGCAGATGAAGCTACTATTGCTGCTGATGCAGGACAAAACAAATTTCAAGTTAATCAACAAAATCTTAAATCTGCATGGGAAACATCAACGATAAAGAAGCCTAAAGCAGAAGATTGGAAGGAGTGGATCAAGAGATTATCCGTTCAATTACTTCAATCTTCACCAAGTCATAGCTTGAGAGCTTGTGCTAATCTCTCGGGTGTATATCATCCACTTGCGAGGGAATTATTTAATGCTGCATTTGTTTCTTGTTGGACTGAATTGTATTCACAATATCAGGTGAGTAATCAGAGACTTTCACTTTCGGTCGAGACGCTTAAGAGAGAACTCATATTCAGGAATGCTATTCAATTAGGAGGAGCTGGTGATAGCAATCCAAACCGCTTTATCATCTCCTACTATTCCACCCGAGATTACTCAGACTCTTTTAAATCTCGCCGAATTCATGGAACATGATGAAAAAGTCTTACCTATCCGTATCAGTACGCTGGGTATGTATGCGCAGAAGTGTCATGCGTTCGCAAAGGCACTTCATTATAAAGAGATTGAAGCTTTTACAGAACCTACAGCAGATACCTTAGATAGTTTGATACTCATCAATCAACATCTTCAACAACCAGATTCAGCTCAAGGTGTATTAACCATGGCTCAACAACGTTTTGGAATGGAAATAAGAGAAGAATGGTTTGAAGAATTAGAAAGATGGGAAGATGCTTTAAATAGTTATACAAGAAAATTAGAAGAAGATCCCAAATCGATAGAATCTATATTAGGAGGAATGAGATGTTTACATGCATTAGGAGAATGGGAATCATTATCAGAGATGGCACAAGAACATTGGGATAATTCAAGTAATGAAATCAAACGTACCATGGCACCTTTAGCAGCAGCAGCAGCATGGGGTTTAGCACAATGGGATAATATGGAAAATTATATCAATGTATTAAAATCGGATTCAGCTGAAAAAGCTTGGTTTAAATCTATTCTATCTATACATCGTGGTCAACATTCAGTTGCTCAAAGATTAATTAATAAAGCTCGTGATACGTTAGATACTGAAGTTTCTACTTTATTAGGCGAAAGTTATAGTAGAGCATACGTGTAAGTTTGAATGTATAGAAAAAAAAAAAAAAAAAATTCTTAAGAATTATTTTCTTGAAGCTTATTAAAAGTTGTTGATAATGATATATGATTTATGTTAACTTATTTTTCTTCTCTTTATAGGTTAGTAGTAAGAGTACAAATGTTATCAGAATTAGAAGAAATTATATCATATAAAGAATCAAAAGATGATGATCCAACTAAACAATTACAAATTCAACAAACTTGGATGAAAAGGTTAAAAGGATGTCAAAGAGATGTAGAAGTTTGGCAAAGGATATTAAAAGTTAGAGCATTAGTTTTAACACCAAGAGAAGATGTTGGAATGTGGATTAAATTTGCTGGTTTATGTCGTAAATCGGGTAGATTAGGTTTAGCTGAAAAAACTTTGAATTCTTTAATGGGTGAAGATATGAGTAATGGACTAGAATCTGTTAGTTTTCTTCTTCTCCTTTTTTTTTCAAAAAAAAAAAAAACAATTAATGATCGGAATATTTATTCATCTGGTAGAAATATATTACTGATATTTTTGTTTCTCAGCGAGGTCCACCCCTTGTGATTTACTCACATATTAAATTTATGTGGGGTTCTGGAGCTAAACAGGATAGCTTAACGTATTTAAAAGATTTCACCTTTAGGCTTGGTGAAGACGTTTTTGATCATAATCGTGTCATGACTCAATCTGGTACCGACGATTTCGAGCAACAGACTCGAATGATTGAACATAAGAGATTATTATCTAGATGTCATCTCAAGTTAGGCGAATGGCAGTCACAGCTACAAGAAGATTGGAGTTCAGTGAGTTTATTGCTTCTTTTTTTTTTTGTATCACCCTTAGAGGGTTTTTTTTGTTTCGTCCAAGAAATTATCATAATTAAATTGATTTCTGGAATGTTGTGGGTTGTTAAACTTAGTCTGCAGTCTCCGATATTCTTGAATCTTATAAGTTGTCGTCTGAATTGGATCCGGAGTGGTACAAAGCTTGGCATGCATGGGCGTTAGCGAACTCTAAGGTAGCTTCACATTACGAACGTAATCAGGATGCTAGTGCGGTACCAGTAGAGGTTGTACAATATCATCTTGTACCCGCTGTTCATGGTACGCTGTTACTTTTTTTTTGGGGGGGGGAGGGGGTGGTGGTCTGTTCATGATATAACTAACCATTTTGAATTTGCGAAATGGTAGCATTCTTCAAGTCAATTGCATTGTCCCCTGGAAATGCCCTTCAGGATATCTTGCGTTTATTAGGTATCTGGTTCAAGTATGGTGATCACCAGGTAGTAGCTAATGCTATCCAAG
Source organism: Cronartium quercuum f. sp. fusiforme G11 (assembly GCA_015951145.1). Lineage (NCBI taxonomy): Eukaryota > Fungi > Basidiomycota > Pucciniomycetes > Pucciniales > Coleosporiaceae > Cronartium > Cronartium quercuum. The sequence continues at coordinate 113,127 of MU167254.1, read as the reverse complement.
ATGGGTTTGGTAATGTTAGTATTGATACATGGCTCGAAGTCGTTCCTCAGGTAAGTTGTGCTCACCACTTATCCCCTCCCCCCAAAAAAGAGTTGAGGATATTGAACTGTAAACCAAAATTTAGTTAATCGCGAGAATACATGCACCTAGTGTAAATGTTCGTCGATTGATTCACAACATACTTTGTGAAGTTGGTAAAGCGCATCCTCAAGCTTTAGTTTATCCGTTAGTCGTGGCATCCAAGTATCCTAATGAACCCAGACGGAGAGCAGCAATAGACATCATTGCGAAGATGAAAATGCATAGTGATCTTCTGATTGAGCAGGTCAGTGTTATATATATCAAAGTTGAGTGAAACTATACTGATGTCATTTCGGATGAACGTCCAAATCAAACAGGCTCTTCTAGTTAGTAGCGAACTCGTGCGGGCAGCTATTCTTTGGCCTGAAATGTGGTCTGAAGGATTAGAAGAAGCGTCCCGATTATTTTACGGTGATCACAATATCGATGCTATGTTTGCTACCTTAGAGCCTTTGCATGATATGCTTGAAAAGGTTCGATTTTATGAACGTTGGGCTTTTTTGTTCACCTAATTTGTTTGTTATTCACATTAGCTTGCGTCATGCTTTTTAGGGTCCCGAGACTATTCGGGAATCACACTTTGCTGCAACTTATGGACATGATCTGATGGAGGCTCGAGCTTGCTGTCGACGATATAGAGAACGAGGTGATGTCAATGATTTGAATCAAGCTTGGGATCTTTATTATCAGGTTAGGATAGATTGACAAATTGAAGATTTAGTCAGAATGAAAACAAACGCACCTCACGTTTTTACTGCTTTGCTTTCACATCGTAGGTCTTTAGGAGGATATCCAAGTCACTTTCAGCAACACATATGTTGGATATGCAAACTGTATCCCCCCCGCTCTTGGAAGCTCGAGATTTGGAAATTGCAGTGCCGGGTTAGTTGATGCGTTTCATTCGACTTGATCCGATTTTTATTTTATTTTTCTTTGAATGTTTTATAATTTAGGTACTTATCGAAGTGGAAAACCTGTGATCACTATTTCGCATATCGAACCAATATGTAAGATTATGGGAAGTAAACAACGTCCAAGAGAGCTTACAATTGTAGGGAGTGAAGGGAAATGTTACAGGTTTTTACTCAAAGGTCATGAAGACTTACGTCAAGATGAAAGAGTGATGCAATTATTTGGACTTCTTAATACATTATTATCAAAAGATCCTGAAACTTTTAAACGTCACTTAAATATTCGAAGATATGCCGTTATTCCTTTAGCGCCCAATTCCGGTTTATTGGCATGGATTGAAAATACGGATACGTTACATGTATTAATCAAGTTGAGTTTTATTTTCAAATTTTTCTGACCTCTCAGAACCTTTACTCTATACGTATTATGCTTTATACTAAACTATGCGTTCACTGTTGGTGTACAGAAATTATCGGGAAAGCCGTAAGATCTTACTAAATATAGAAGCGCGTCTTATGCAACAGATGGCAATCGATCACGAGCGACTTTGTTTTACTCAGAAAGTAGAGGTATTTGAATATGCTATGGATAATACTACCGGTCAAGATTTATACCGAGTGTTATGGCTAAAGAGTCGAAATTCAGAAGCTTGGTTAGATCGTCGAATCAATTATTCTAGGTCTTTAGCTGTGATGTGTATGGTCGGACGTAAGTACAGAGATGATTTCTGTAGTAAGAATCTCATCATCGCTAATGATGATACACTTTATTATGGGGATAGACGTACTTGGACTTGGGGATCGACATCCATCGAATCTATTGTTGGATAGAGTGACAGGTATGATCATTCACGTAGATTTTGGTGATTGCTTTGAAGTTGCCATGACACGAGAAGTCAGTTTTTTTTTTTTTTTTTTTTTTTTTTTTTTTTCAATTGACTCTATACAATCAAATACGCTTTTTTGTCATGTTACTCAAGCATCTTTTCTCTTTTTTTTTGGTGTTGTTGTAGAAATGGCCTGAAAGAATTCCATTCAGGTTAACAAGAATGTTAGTACAAGCTATGGAAATTAGTGGAGTTGAAGGGACATATCGAATTACAAGTGAGAATACTATGAGAGTGATGAGATCAAATAAGGAGAGTATAATGGCTGTATTAGAAGCTTTCGTACATGATCCATTAATTAATTGGAGGTTAGTGAAAGGTGGAAGGCAATTAGATGAAAGAGAGGGTGGTGCCAATACAGGTACGAGATTTTTTTTCTTCTTGATTGGGTGGAGAGATGTGAATTTAATAATGACCGAGAGGGTTTCTTTTTTTTTGGTTTTTACTAGACGCTGGTCCTCGAATGCGTAGGCCAAGAGAGGTTGAAACAAATTTATATGATACTGTACAAACTGAAGTGTTGAATGATAAAGCATTAACTGTTGTCAATCGAGTAGAACAAAAATTGACAGGTACTGTACCGCATTTTTTTTTTAATTAATTAATTAAACCTTTCTTCACCTCTTCAACTTTTTTTTTCTTTCTTTCTTTCTTTTTTGGTAGCGTTTACTGATTAATTTTTCACACTCTTAAATATGGACTTGTCAAATTTCATTAGGTCGAGATTTTAAACCTAACGAAGAGTTGAGTGTTGCGGATCAAGTTAATAAGTTAATTCAAAAAGCTGTATCAGCTGAAAATTTAGCTCAATGCTTTACTGGATGGTGTCCATTTTGGGTAAGTAATTTACTTTATCCAAAATTAGGTTGACTACTTAGTTTTGAGATCAGAGGTATTAAGATTTTTTTTTTTTCTTTTTTGTAGTGAATTGGACTTGAATTGGTCTGTCCCTCCATTACAGATGTTTTTCAAAAAGCTAAGTCTTATATGAGAAAGTATCAGTTTGCCTTTTAAGGATCTGTTTGTCAGTATTTTATGGAGAGATCCTTCATTCAAGGGATCTTTACTCTGTGTATCAATTTTTATAAACATGTAGTAATTTTTTTTTTTTTTTTTTTTTCATCATGTCTTATGGTGATAGTATTGTGACCTCCTTTTTATCCTTTTTTTTTTCTGTCGGTTATTTTCATTGGGATACCATGTGCAACTTTTGATAATTTTTCAATTTTTCTTTTTTCTTTTTTCATGTGGTATGAATTTGATGAGTTGGAAAGATATCTTTTATATGTATGTATATATACGCGGTCAATTTTATTTCGAAAAAGTTTGAGACTACGTAAAAAAATAATTATGATAATAATAATAATAAATGGTATAGTATTTGAAATCTTGTATTACTACTTACTTACTACCTTCAACTCTTTAAGGTCAATGATCATACCTCTGACCTTACATGTCATTTTCAAGTAGGACGAATTTTTTTTTTTTTTTTTTTGGATGAATGAATGAATGAAGTGAGGAAAATTTTTATGATCATTAAAGCTGCTTTGAATGATGGGTAAAACCTATTTATTGGAGAATTTTTTAAACTTGGTAAAGAATTTTTTTTTATTTTTTTCAAAAAAAAAAAAATCTCATGGCTCTATTATGCTTATGAGATGATTAACCTTTTGAGATATCAAAGAGTTGAAAGAAGTAGAAATATAGATAGAAAAGAGGTACACGGTATAATAACAATACAAAATTATTATTTTTGTAAAAAAAAAAAAAAAAACGTTATTGAAAATAGTTCATCAAGTTCATCATCAAATACTGATCAAATTAATACATATCTTATCTTATACAACTATTACTACTAATCCTTTGCTTTTACTCTTTAACAATTTTTTTTAAAGGGGGATCAAAACTAGTTAAGTACGTAGCGTTCTTTGAAAGAAAAAGAGTTGTTGAGAGAAAAAAAAAAAGAAATTGCCTCAACAGTGAGTCGAACACTGGACCTTTTGCTCACCCAAACATACTAGGCAAACGCTCTACCACTGAGCTACTGAGGCTTATGCTTGAAACGCAGTTATACTGGGTTCAAAAAAACGGAAAAAAAAAAAAGTATAATAAGTCAATGAATTGAAAAAAAAAAAAAAAAACTCTCTATCTACAAGTCGCAAATTTTCAATTTTATGATTCCAAAAAAAAAATAAAAAAAACAACTCCCAAGTTGACTGAAATCTGTAGGCTACTTTTTTTTCCTTTAATTTTCATCTACTTCATCTTGTCATTCACATAGATACAAAAAAGAAACATGTAACTCTTTTCATGTATTCCAATCAAAAAAAATAGCATAAGGGCCATATCAATTGTATGTAGTGGTGGTGGTACAAATCACATTGCCTGGGCCTAGATTTTGGAGGCCATGGATGGTAAAAAAAAGTATGCCTTTATACCCTAACCCTAACCCCCCCCAACATCAGGGGTGTGAACTGTGGACTTGGTGCAGATGAGGACTCTATGTATCAGGTGTGTTCATTATTCAAAGATGGGAGATTCTTGAAAAATCTTTCCTCTTTGTTTCTTGGATTAGCACTGTAAAAATAATGTAGTTTTTTCCTATGTGAAAAATGATTTAAAAAAAAAAGTAATTGTTTTGCACTGTGAAGATCCGCTCCCTCATGGTCAGACTGTTCAAGGTGCAGTAATCACATACCCACCTTGGGAGTTTTTCACAGTGCAAAACAATTACTTTTTTTTTAATCATTTTTGTGTAAAGTTTAATCATTTTTCACATAGGAAAAATACATCATTTTTGCAGTGTAGAGGTGTGATCAATTTCTTCCTTGTCCACTCCATTAAACTCAAAACTGATATTCTTCCATCCCACAAATCTAGTATGTTGTTCTATCTTTAGATCACTATCAAAACATGCTTTTTTGAAAGGTGCTACAACTTCTGTCTATGGTTGAAGGAGAAGTTGAATAAATGATGCAACAATGTGTACCTGGATGAGCCCCAAGGAAGGTATTTGCTTACAAGAACTTGATTCTTGGTTTCAGTAAATATTGGACTTTTGGTTGGTCTAAGCAGACTAAAAGAGATGTTGATGGTTGTCAGGGGGGAGCTTCTGTTAGGCTACCTCCTGGCTGTCAAAAAGGCAGTGCCAATGTCAATTGGCTGCCTTTGGCTCTCAACTAAGTCTACACTGGCTCACCCAAGTGTAGACTTCAGTTAGATGACCTCTAAAAAGAGGATTTGGTTTGTCAAAAGAAGTCTTCTTTATACCTCAGGGTCATTTTCCCTGGAGGACAACCTGACTTGTAGTTGGGCCAACAATTACCTGCAGAGTTTCTATCCTGAATATAGAGAGTGAGGGTTCTTAATCCTCCACTGGCACCTTTGGTCTATATTCTAGCTCTTATTTGTTCTACTCCTTGGTGAGACTTCTATGACACCAAGGGATCCTGGAATGAGATAGCTAATCTCCTATGGGGTTGGACTTTTGTTACTCACACCTATTGAGCTTTACACTATTGAGTAGATATATTTCTTATAGAAGATATCCTCAATGTTTGTGTAATTTTGCTCAGTTTGGGTGGTTGTGTTAAAAGTTTGGGGAAAGGCCCTCTTGCTGAGCCAGGAGGGAGGCTTTATATACCTTGAGGGTTGTCCCTTCCCTCACCTTTGGTCTTTGGGCTGACCTGTGGTTCTCTTTATGTTAGTACTGAGTTACCTGGTCAGCTTGTGGTTGGTTACACTTGTAACCAGACTACATGTAGGCTCTTGTCATAAGTCTACTATGCTTATGACTCTTGAAACTGAGCCTGAGTTGTGGTTACTAGTGTTACATGTCTAATCTTATGTTACACTCTTCTTTTTTTCATGTAACACTTATTTTACACTTAATTACTATATGTAATACTTTACATATACATGATTACTATATGTACTCATGACCTGTACAGTCTGTGGGACTGCTGAAAAGTCCTCAGGGTTGACAATGGTATTCTTTATCAAAAGCTAAGTTGGTGGTTTCTAACTAAACCTTCAGTTTTAAACCTGATTTGTGGGTTTTCTTGAAGATGAGTTGGAGAGGGAAGTTAGTAGTGTTTGACTGATCCTCAGAGGTGTTTTGTTGAACTATGAGAAGTAATAAGAATGAATGGTAAGCATTAATTAACTCAAGTCTAAGAGAAATCAAAGACAAGGTATGAAAGAGAGGTGGATGAGAATATCAGAAGATCTATAGATTTAACTCAGAATTCTAAAGTAAGATGAGAGTTCCAACAGAGCTTAAAGCTATCAAGTGATGATAAGCTGAAAACAAAAAAGTTATTGAAAAACATGAGGTGATGTTTGGGTGAGGGATTGCAAATTGAGTATAAAAGATTCCTTCTGTATACTAATATGCACATGACTAGAGTTTAAGAGACAAACTACTTAATTTTTGTCTTCCTAGTCTGGCCCCCAAAAAATCTGTTGGTCTGTAGTAAGGGACCTAAACTATGGGATAGGGCTTCTTGGTTATAAATAGGCATTTGGAAATGCAACCTTTTCATTGCTTTGGTATCATGCAGTTCAGGTTTCAATTTCAATTGATGCCAGTTTTCTTGCAATTCAATCAACTGTATCCCCCCATACACACAAATTAGGGATAGCCTTATATTAGTAAAAGAAACATTGGAACTTATATAAATAGCTCTCAACCACCTGATCCCTGTTCTCACTGCCAAGATATTTGTATCGGATGGGCCTATCCGATGTTCTATCACCCCGAGATATGCGATGCAGTGTCAGTAGGATTAGGTGCGATGGAATTAC
>MU167254.1:25184-45111 GCA_015951145.1 Cronartium quercuum f. sp. fusiforme G11 | reverse complement strand
CCACAGTGGTGCATGCAGTTGACGTACATAATTTTCACTTGTGTTTTAGGTCCATTCACCCAAATACGCCTCCGTGGTGTACTGGACTTGAAATCTAGGACATGGAAGTTTGAAACTCCCAGTGCAGGTTCAAACCGCATTGGTGTCCTTTTTTGCTGACGCTTGGAAGCAAAAGTTTGCGACACCAGAGGCGGTGTCGCAAAGGTTTAGTGCGACCGTGAGAAAAACGGAGAGACATCGCCACACCTGCGACAACCAGTGCGACGGCTTGTCGCAACAGGTTTTGCGACACCATTTTGGACGTGGTGAGAGGTGCTAATTTCGAGAAAATTAAGACTAACCTCGGTGGAAAAGTGAGATTGCTATATCTTTCAACATTTCCCAATCCCCTTTCTGTGTCCTCTGTGTTGAGCAAACATATTATAAATCCAGATATAGTACCTCATGAGTTCTCACTGTCTACTTAATACTCCTCAAAAGAGAGCACTAGTCTTGACAAGTTGAGAGCAAGACCAGCAAGCTCATTAAGATAGACTTGTGTCATAAGATGAGAGCTATTGTGAGTAAGTCAACTTACCCTAGTAGCCTTACGCCCAGATCCAGGCTCTGAGCAAAAGCGGGTGGATTTTTTTTTTTTTTTTTTTGTGGATAGCAAGTGATCCGCAATGTTATTTGACTCGAGGGTACCTACTGTAAAGAAGGTCTAATTTGACTCAAAAAAGTTAAGTGACTATAATCTTTTTCTTGTTTGACTTCATCTATTCCCCTTCTTCCTACTTAATCTAGCTTGAAAAGTCTTCTCCACTCTTATTATTTGTATGCCGGTGATTATCTGAAATATATTTCTATATTTGTTATCAATTGGCAAAGCAGATTGTGAATTGTAGTTGACCATTTTTCAGGTTGGATGTTGTTCCAGAGAGACCTCACAGTCACAAGCAAAAACAATGGGGGATAATGCATGATTTGCTTTCCAAAAGTTTGCGGCAGTAAAAATTAAAGAATCTAACATACCCGCTACTCTCAAAGCCGCCACACTCTTGGACCCTGAGAAAATCCTCTACACACCTCATTTTTGAGTCCCCTACACTTCTACTCCCAACCCACTCTGATGACCGTTTAGAGAAGCAAAAAAGTTAACTGGAAAGAACTTTTGCGTTCCCTAACAAAACCCATCCATTGCAGAAGATCATAATACTCATCCTGGTGATATGTACCATCCGAGAAACGACAGAGCATACAAAAATTGAAACATGAGAAAAACATATTTACCAATCCGTCTTCAATCACGACGATAAACAACAAAAAACTACTACTAAGTGGGTATTACAAATGGAATTTGATTTCGACGTGCTTCTTCTATCTCTAATCTGAGTTGTTCATTAGTTTTGTTATGACGATAACTATAAATTTGAGTATCAATTGTATCAGTTGTGAGCATTCGAATCACATGAACCTTCTTCTGTTGACCATATCTTCTTAAACGACCAATCGCCTGAGTCTCACATGCTTTGAATTTGTCATTAGTAGGTAAGAATAAAGGAGATACGAAGAATGCATAATTGGCGTTGGTAAGATTGGCACCTAATATTATAAAACAAACAAATAAATAGATAAATCAGTTCACTGCTCATTATGTGTCAATGAATGAAGGCTATAAATGTATATAACTAAACCTTACCGCTTGCGCTCGAGTCAGTGGCATGCAAGAGCAAGACTCGAATATCCGGATCAACCTCTTCTTGGAAGTTCGTCATAACTTTCATTTGATTTTTCGCAGTCCCTTTCACTCGTGCAACTCCAATACCCCGATATTCGAGTGCGTCAAAGATTTTATCCAAGAGATCACCGAATTGAACAAAAACTAAAACCCGATCGTTCTTATCAAGTTGTGAGATCAGATGACACAATCGTTCTAATTTGATGCCAAATTTACCCGATTCCTCGTCATGTCCCAAACTGTCAGCCCTGATCACGCTCGTATCTCGAGCAGGTGAACTACATCCCAATAAGCTCTTCTTACAGCATTCTTGTTCATAGGCGCATTTGGTCACCAAGCTCAATGGACCATGATGTCCGCAAGTTGAAAGAATTGCCATAGGCTCGGTTACACCTTCGTCCGTCTCAATTGTTGTTGCCACCTTGCCCTGCTGCACGTCACGTACGATAGTAAAATATCTTTTTGATCGAAACCGATTGACGAGCTCCTTGTTCAGTTTACGTAAGACATGGATAAGTTCTCTCGCAGCCCATTTTCGGGCGTGTAACATCTCGGCCTTTGTCTGCTTCTTGTCTTTATCGTCGACAACACAAGAGGAACCCGCTCGCTTAGCCTCCGCCTTGCGTGCTTTCGCTTTTTGAGTGGCCAATTTGGGGTCGACGTGAATTAAGACCTCTTCAACGTCTTCATCGTGAAGCGAGATCTTGGGAGCAATGACTTTGTTAGACTTGACCGAGCAACCTTCCTCGAGGAGAATCGTCCGTAATCGCTCATTGGCTTCGTCATCCCCAATGTTTTCAAACGACATCTTCACATACTCCTCAAATGGTGGTGGTTTTTCATCTTTCTCGTAGAGTCCTTCCGACTTCGTATGCGTATAAAGAAATGCGGCCTGCTTAAGTCTAATCCGTAGCTCTATAAGACATTCGTCCAATTGCTTCGTTCGCTCGTCGAGTATAACAGTACAGGCCGCACCAGCGTTCGCAGCTTTATGAGCAGCCGAATCCACGTCCAAGTCCGATGTAAAATGAGAGCATCGTTTGAGAAGCGCCTCTTCGGCAGACTTACTTTCACCTAATGCTGCCGCCAAACGCTTCTCACGATCAGCGATCCCACTTGTCGTCTTTTTCGTGCGCGAAACTTTTTTCCTGAAAGTTAGTCAAAGTCATAGAGGGAGATGTCAGGTCGCTACTAACACAACAATTCAGTCTATCGTTTAACTGTGGTCTCACAAATTCATGTCAAAAGACTGCAAGTGGTGATCTAACTCCAAATATATCGCACGCTCTGCCGACGGCAAAGTAATCGGTTCAATCCCTTCTTCGTAAGGAATTTCATCGATTTCCGCTACATTCTGCCTTACAAACCGGTCTAAGAATGTCTGTGCGACTTCATCTCGACGGTGATGCCACGCAGCTGATCGAATCTCTCGAAAGGAATGAAATTGTTCAGCAGCGGTCTGCTGTTTGACGAAACTTCTCGTCATATCTTCCCCATCATCATCGATCCCAAGATGAATGTGAAGGAGACGCGCAATCCTAGTATGAAAGAGATCAGCTAAAAAGACAGAGAGTCCGACACAAAGAATTGTGGGTACCCACGATTTGATCTCTGTAAAGTTTGCTACCGGTGGGGTGCCGGACAAAACCCAGGTACTCCAAGAATGAATTGTCCCGACCGCCGTTCGTTCGCGTCCACCCAGGTAAGTGTATTCATCGATAGTTCGACGATGCCAACTGACAAAATTTCTGTATAAGGATCCAAAAAAAGAAAAAAGAAACAGCTCTGAGGCCGGCAGGGATATTCGAATGACTTACTAGAACATATGTAGCGGGGGGCAATGCATCTTAGTCCAATCATCTCTTGCATCGGTCCTCAGCTTCCAAACATCACCGCTCTTGATTTTGGCCTGGAACGCTTGGGCCTTTCCTGTGCCAACTTTTGCTTTCTTGCTTGGTCGTTCACCGTCAGACTACAGTGTAATAAGAAAGAGTAGTCAGTGAACCCTTGAATGCGCAGGATGAGCAGCCTTCGACTCACGTCACTCTCCTCCTCCCCCTCCTCTTCTTGTTCTTCTTCTTCCTCCTCTTCCTCATCATCGTCGTCCTCAGCGGTTTCCGATGCATGTTTCTTCATATAAGCTGCGCCTTTCAGTCTCTTAGATTGGAGCTTCTTGACGGTCGGAACTTTCGCAAGTTTAGCTTGAGCATCCTGCATGGCTTGGTGCAAGGCCTTCGAGCCACCGTTCTTGGATTTCAAGATCGAAATATGCTTTCGTAAGCCCTCCAGCGTATCACGCAAGCAAGCTTTGAAAAATCGACCACCCTTCTCGTCGTTAACAATATCACGAGTTCCAGCCAGCATAGCTAGATTGGACCAATAAATTTGGCTACTGAAAAGCGTTTCCGAGACGACTACCACATCAGCCTCTTGCAGATCAGCGATGGTTGTGGAGTTCATGTCCGTCATGTTGATGATCCGATGAACCTTGATCTTGTTTTGACCGGTAAACTTGGCAAATTCGGTCGGCCATTGGCCTGACAGATGGGCAGGTACGATGATCAAAGTGGCTTTCAAACGTATAAATCCTTCCAGCTGTGAACAGGGGACCGGTGGCAGCGGGTCCTTCAGGGTGGCGTCGATGAGACCGATTGTGATTGCCGTTTTGCCGTATCCGACCTCATCAGCTAATACACCACCTCTGATAAGTACGGGTCGTTCAGCCTTGCCTTCAGCACGCCATCCAAGCGGGTCCAACGAAGCCTCAGAGATTTCTTCCTCGATGAACGTGTGCGTCACATCATCACTGACCTTTTCCTGCGACTGCATCCAAGAGAGAGACCGCAGTTGTTCGGGTCTGAGAAGTGTCTTGAAATGAGGTGGTTGAGGAGCCGCTGGATCTTTCTTGTTACTCGAGAGCTTAAAGTTGAACTTTGGTCTTAACAAAGAGCCAGCATTTGCGCCGTGGCCGAAGGTCACACGCCAAGATGGAAGGATTTCCCCACTATGGGCTGTCATTGGAAAGCGAGAGATTGCCCGATGAACTAGAGTAGCAAAATTGATTCCAATCTTGAACTCTCCGCAGCCATCGAAGAGACGAAGTTGAGTGACAAACGGAGCAGGGCGGTTCTTCAGAGCTTGCTCATATCTACCTGCTTCGACCATATCTTCGTGGGGAACAAAAGTTGACTTGGTCTTCAGTGGCTTCAAAACCCACTCGACGACCGGTTCCGAAGGTGCGCAGCGCTGACAGTTAGTCGCGCATTCTCCACCGGATTTGAGAGTAGACCATTGTGAGAGCGATTCGGGATGCGGGATTCGTTCGGTGATCCATGCCAGGCTTTGGAATATGCTCTCGCCTTGATGAGGAATGTCGATGTTGGACCATTCACCTTCACCCCACACGGAATCCAACTGGTTGACGGGTAGCGGTACTTTACAAGCGACAACAATGTTTGCTTTCTGGCATGCTTGATCATCCAGTTTGACGGTGACGCCAGCAAGGGGTAATGAGTACATGCCATCGATCGTGTCTGCTGCTGCCTTGGCGTCCGTATGCATAGCGGTGCTGAGTGAAACCGGGGGAGCAGTCATCCACTTGTCCGAAACGTGAAATTTGACAGTGTCGGTCTTTTTGGAGTTTGGCCTCCATTTGGGACTCAAAGTGGCGACGATTGGACGCACAACACCGTAATCTAAGCGTGAATTTTGGATAGAGAACACGGCACTATCAAATTCCGGTTCACCACCACGAGTGGGATCAAGCAAAAGGTACAGTGGCGGCAAATCTTGATCGGCCTCAGTCGACTGCTTCCGGTGCAACATGTTCTGAGCCGTTCCACACTCAGCATGCAGGGTCCATACACCAGCTAATTCACGATCGAGGTAGAGTTCCGCAGACTTTGAAGTCTTGAGTGTCAGCTGCGACCACCATTCTTCTGCTCTAGCATCCGGGGTGACGAGGCCCATGTCCTTGCGCCAGCTAGGAACCAGAGATCCGGTCCCTTCGATTTCAAGGTCGAAAGATTGGTTTACCGGTAGTCGGACTTGCCACAAGCCAGAGATAAGATCGTTTGCGCTCTGGTCGATGCGCAGGCGAGCGATAGGAGTGGAGAGTAAAAGGCGGTGAGGTGATTTGATGGGTGCGGATTTGTCGGGCTTGACACTCAAATGCCATTCTGGATAACGAGGATCCAAGCGTAACTCTAGAGCTGCCTTCGGCGCATCGAAACTGACGACCCAGATTTGTTGGCGTTTGAGCGATTTGAAGTGGAATTCGACTCCCTCTATAGCCTCCAGAATAGCAGTAGTTATGATATCCCACTCCTCCATGTTGACCTCAATACCCTCTTCAACGGCTCGATGACAGAGTTGAGAAAGAAATGATTCATTGATGCCCTGTAGCGATAGCCTCATGGGGAGGATGTCCTTCAGCTCTCGCTCGAAATCGATCGGATGCAACCGTTCACTGCTTTGTACTTCGTAGTTGTGCCGAGGACGGCCACCGCAAGTCTGGCATGAGGTATAAGTGCACGTCTGGCAGCATTGAATCTTTGCAGTGGCAATTCCGAGTCGGCCCTCGCAAACGCACAACCTCGCGCTGGTGCGAGCACGCTCGAGGAAGCCAGATGAAACAGGGATCGTCTTTGAGAGATCGAGCGGCGCGGCAGTGAGGTCTTCTTCCCCCTTCAAGAGCTCAGGCGGCGAGACGACGGCTACGTTTTTGTCATGAGCGTCTTCCATTTCGACGTCTTCATCCTGGAACATCTTAACCTTGGGGATCGTCAAGATCAACGCCGCCATCATAGCTGAACCCACCACCGTCGTGCTCATAGCGTTACCAGCTAGATCGGCAAGTTGATCTTCGGATTCTTTGGTTAAGAGCAGACCACTGATCGGGATCCCCTGAAGTGACAACGCTTCTCGTCCGATGAGCGGACCTCCTCGGTTGGTGACGTATGCAATCATATTTGGCGTCAAACACGGTGTAAGACCAAACTTGCCGCTACCTGTCATACGATCCACATTTTGACTCAAATTCCAAATTAGAGTCTTGTACTGGATATCAACACCGTCCTTGACTAGTCGTAAGGTGTTGATATCCATCAGATCGACCACTCGTTCAGTCTGGGCATTAGCCCAATCATTCCAACCGCCATCGATGACTTTACAAACCGGACCGTCCTGCCAAGCCGTAAGGGGTCGCTTGTCACCAAGTTGCTCTTCGGCTCTTTGACGTGCGTGTCGACTTTCGCAGCGAGTCCAGTCGGTCGCCTGCCTTCCCTGTCCATCCTTGTTTGCTTTTATAAAAGCCAGCTCCTGGCGAGCACGGTGAACAAGAGGATCATCTTGATCGTACATGAATGCTTCGAGAGGAGCCGAGGCAGGCCGAGACATCTGGGAAACCAGAGTCAGCCAGAGTTGTGGGATACTAGGCTCTTTGGTGACCCGCAGTTTTTTGGGAGTAGCGATGAGATAAACACGAGTACGGGTATGAGGGATATAATAGTGCTTCGTGTCAAAACTGAAAGCGGGAGATGCTATCAGATCATATCTAACAAGCGTATAGATGATTGAGGAACTGACCGTGAAAATTCGGCATCGTAACCAATTGACTCAAACTTCTCCTTGACTTTAGCCCAAGGAGCGCTACACACGTTTTCCAAGATGATCACAGGCGGGCGTGAATTCTGGACCCACTTGAGCATACCGTGAAAGGTTCGGCCGGATTCACCCCCAGCATCAATCGACTGCAAACCGGAAAGAAAGCAGAGTTAACAAGACCTACAAATACTGGCGTAGACAGTCAGAGTGCATGTAATACCTTTTTTTGGTTATTGAGGCCAGAGTAATCCACACAGCTAGTCCCCGCCACAAGCATGTCGACGTGAGTCGGAACCGAGACTTGTGCTCCGTACGCGGTAGTTGCCTTTTCTTGTCCCAATTCACATACATCTCGGAACAGAATTGGAGGCTGGAAGTTGCGCTCAATGTAGGCCTGCTTAAACGGTTCTATCTCGCACGAAAACACGTGTTGGACACAGAATTCGAGTCCCCAGAGGTCTTTCACGGCCTTGGATATAAGACCGAGAGCGAGCAAGGGAGATTCCGTACCCCTATATGAATGAGTCGTCAATTACGCGAAGGTGAAGTGGTTGTTGGAATGCAGCAAACTCACGAGCACATAGTTGCCACGCGCAAAGGACGCCCCGCCATCAATTCGACCGTCTCTTTGAACTCTGGCCTGTTCCGGACCATATCGTGAAACATATCCGGGATCTCGGTCAACGGAGCAAGCGTGGTTTCATCAATGGTTTCCTTTTCTTTCTTCGAGGGACCGCCAATCTTTCGGGCAGGGGTCCTAGTCTTTGGTGGCGCCTGGCAAGATTCAGCCACGAATACAAAAGAACAAAGTAACTCATGAGACAATCAAACAGCATTCATAGTGATGATAACCAACTCACCTCGAGATTTTTCCCGAGAAAATTTCCAAGAGTGTTGCCAGCTTTACTTGTGCTCAGTTTTTTCTTAGGGGGAGGTTCAATTGGTATATCATCTGAACGGACCAAAAACAAAGATCGGATTTCCTGAATGCGGAGGACATCCTGTCGGGACAAACTAACCTTCGCCACTATTCGCCTCCGATAGATCGAATGTAACCTCATCCTCGTTATCACTATCCGCGACGATTGGTTTCCGAGCCCTTCGCGGCAGTGGTTTCTTAGGTAGGACGGAGGATGACTTGACCAAAGCCTTCCCATTCTTAGTTAAAATGCTCTTCAGAGTTGGCACTACAACTTTGATATGACTCGTGGATACTTTCTTGAGCGCGAGGGTTTTCTTGCAGGAAGGCAAACAGAACCGAGAGGTGATCAGACTTAGACAGGGCCATAGAAATCAGGATCAATCAAATCGACATACCTTCTTTTTATCAAAATTTTCTTTTACGTCGTCGTCAACAGTTGATCGGTTGGTTGAGGAAAAGATAGATGGCTTTGCAGATACGCGCGCTTTGCTGGACACCTTGCGAGGAGAAGGAGACCGACTGGCCATGGTATGGGATCGTTATCACGATATGGAAAATGTGGGTTTTGAAAGATCTTTTGTACAGGATATGATAAATGCTATTTAATGTTTCCAGGGACAGAGACTGATTGATGAGAAAGTGGATTGGGAGAGACTGCGAGAAATTTGTACTCTGATCGAGTTTCACAACAGATACGCGCTCGGACGCGAGAGATCTTCGTTGGCGGTCACGTGATTTACGCAATACTTTCTACTTACACGGTATTTTTTTTTTTTCTTTTTTTTTTTTTTTTATATAGTTGAAGGTTTTCTCTCAAAATAAATATGGCTTATGAAGATTTGAAATCATTTTCTTTCCAATTAAATTAATAAAATGAGATATGTAGAGCTATGCCTCTGTGAAGACCTTGTTGAAGTAAGAAAAAATGAGTTTCATAATGGATGAATGGAATAAAGTATAACACAAATTATAACACTTCAACTTGTGGTTACTAAAGTAAAGACTACTGAGTCAAAGGTGAGTACTGTAAGTTGAACCTCTGAGATTGGATAATTATACAAAAATGTAACAGTCTTTATTGCTTTCCACACTGGAGACAGAAGAAGGGAACTTCTGAGATTGGATAATTATACAAAAATGTAACAGTCTTTGTTGCTTTCCACACTGGAGACAGAAGAAGGATGAATATACATGAATCTGACATGGTATGGAAAGGGAATACTGTCCAGTTTTTGAACCAAAGTGTTTTTGGCCTTGTGAAATCCAGGAAGATTCCTTCCTGATCATAGTCAATGTACATGAGTTCATTAAATAAAGATGCATCGCATCATACTATGTTTAGCTCATTCTCTGAACCTAGTGTATCACAGCTTTGTATACTTGCCACGTTACAAAGACCTCTTCCTCATGAGCCTTTTCTTGTTGATTGATCAGGTGAGAGGCCACTGGTGGAAAGTATTGAAGCAGAGTTTGTGGTGCTTGACCAGAACTTGTTGCCATCTGTGAGGTGAGTCTAAAGTGTCTTTGTTTTCTCTTCCTTCTTGGCTGGCTTTGTTATCTCTATTTGTCCAGTTTTCTGTGTGATTTCTTTTTGCTCTGGTGAGTTATGCTCCATTCAATATCCTCAGTCTTTTCTTATTGATTAATGAGGTGAGAGTCCTTTTGTGGTGCTTGACCAAAACTTCTTTCCATCTTTCAAGACCTCCAGATGCCTTTTTGCATGTTTTTTTTTTCTCAAAATTTCTAGCATAAAGGTCTTTTGAACTATTTAGAAGGGTCTTACTTTCTTGGTTAGCCATTTGAAATTTCTCAAAAAGGATACAAAGATTTGTAAAAAGAAGGCTTGGAGCAAAGGGAACTCTCAGATAATTCCTTCTTTTGTGAAGGTGTCTTGTGAAGTTTTCATTACTCTTTTATATGTAGACTCATCTCAACCAACCAATATTATGAAGCAAATATTTTTTTGATAGCTATCTGCTTAGTTCCCAATGTTAATGCTTACGGTATATCATGATGAGTCTATGCAACCTGCTAAAGTAAATATTGAGCCATTTTGATAGGTTAGGTTCCTAATGTTGGTGTAATTATCTTGGTAGGACTTATCTCGACCATGCAGTAAACAGTAGGTTTGGGATAGGGTAAAAAGATTTAGACCCACCAATACACAAAAAAATGTTAAGTAAAAAGCATTTCCAAGGTGGTTCTCTTCTATTAAAAGATTCAAGGAAACCTTGATTAGAAAATCAGAAAAAACCAAATGGGTGACCAAGCCTTTGTTTTTCTGCTGTGAGTGCGAGAAAAGGTCTGGATGGAAGCTTCATGAGATGCTTTTTAGTTACAAGGTTTTATATTCAAGAAGTTCTTGAAAGACCTGATTTGAGGGGTAAATGTGATGACATCAAAGTTGAAATGTTTATTGGCATGCTGAAAAAGCCAGACTCAATAGACTTAGTTAAGTGTGGAAAATCAGTTGAAAACTCCAGTAAGTACTTGAAACATCCTTATTCTTTCTTTAGGGGGGGGGATAGTGTAAAACAATCCACAACCATAAATAAAAAAATTAAAAATAAGTAAAAATTATTTCCAAGGTAGTTTTCTTATCTCAAAAGATTCAAAGAGACCTTGTTTAGAAACTCATGAACACTTTTGGTTCACAAGCCTTTATTTGGCCTCTTGTGAGAGAAAAGGTCTGGATGAAAGCTTCATGAGATGATTTTTAAGTTACAAGGTTTTTTTTTTTCTTTTTTTTTTTTTTTTCAAGAAATCCTTAGAATATTTGATCTGAGTGGCAAATGTGGTAGTATTAAATCTGAAATGTTGATTGGAATTCTGAAATGCTCAACTCAATAGACTTGGTGTAATTGTGAAGAGAAACAGATGAATACACAAACAAGTAAGTAATTGAAACCAAAATGTTTGGTAATCATTTGAACAAACTTTCACTGAGTCATTTCAAATAATCAACATCTGAGCTCAAAAAAGAAAAAAGAAAATAAAACAAAAGAGAGAGAGAGAGTAATAATCAGTGAGACTTAAAGGAAAGAGAAGAAGGATCACAATATAAGAAACCCAAAGTGGTAAGTGTAATTCCAGAGTTATACCAAGCTCATTAAAAAACATGCGGTAATCATTCATGATCAGGCATAGATTATAGTCAAATAAATGGTGTTACATTTTCCTCATCAATAATTTCCAAGATTAATGGAACACCTTATAAAATGTGAAACTTCCAGAATAGTGGTATAGCACCTGTAGGCCATGTGATGATTACTATCAGCAGGCAGGGATTAAAATATTCAAGGAGTGATGGCTTGCAGTTGCCTTGGACACCCAGTACAAGGCATCTATCCATGAGTTTATTTCCCACTCAAGGAAATGTGTGGATTGTTTCCTCAGACACAAGATCCAACAGCCATCCAAAGCTTCCGTTGAGTTCACACTCCAGAGAAATTTGGATGGTATTGGTTTCCTTGCATATCATAGATGTGTAAGACTACTATTCTGATAATGGGATTTACTTCAAGACACAAAGCACACTGAACCAACCCCTGTGATTGATTGATCACTAGGTCTTTGTATTGAAAAAACACACCCTTTTTCTTGTTAGTTGAGCCAAATTAGTGGCCTAGAACAAATTCAATATGTTGATTGCTTATGAGTATTTTTTAGAGAACACATGAAATCTCAAAGTTTACAAAAATTTATTGAAGAGTAAAGAAGTTTTAAGAAACGTAAAAGAGACTTGGAAGAGTTTAACTTGAAATTACATTATAACTTATCAACACCAGCATCACAGATATAACACTTAGATTTCTATTAGTTTTAAATTTTGTAATCAGCAGCTCAAAAGTTGATGTGTTACAACTCTTTGTTGTTGGGATGAGAGGGTAATAGCCTAGAGGCCAACTATCTTTGTACAATGCTCCAAATCTGATATCCGGGATGCGCACCAAGTGGAAGGTGTTGTTTTTCTTCACCTTTCCATTTGGGTACATTACTGTTCGCATCTCAGTGAATAACTCTGTTCATCAGTTGTCACAACAAGAGAAAACATTTGATTATAAGAAAAGCATAACTAAGAGTAGCACACTAAGAAACTAACATATAGCCTGATTTCATACTGATATGACTTGTTTGGATAAGGTGAAATAATGGTACCTGCTACTGTATCCCAAATTTACCTCTCTAAACTTGGCTGTTGCATACTATATGCAAGTTACCTATGCAGGAGTGGGTAACGCACTATAAAGATTATATAAAAAAAAAAAAAAAAAAATATGCAAGTCACCAAGAAACAAAAGATTTTTATCACTAAGAAGACTGCTTAATGTAACTTAATCTACAATCAATTAGAACATCCACATCAAACTCTCATAATGCACCATTCTGAATATGTTTGGATTTAGGACATAACTTAACTTTCAATCAATCAGAACACCCACATCAAACTTTCATAATGCAAAATAGTAACAACACAAGCACACACACACACACGAAACACCAAGGTTTTAGATTGTACAAAAAAGATTTGGATGAGAGTGATGATGAGGAAGACTTCATAGATGAAAAAGTGCAATGAGTGTGAATGTTAAGATAGGTAGTCACTTGGCAAGGAAGTTAAACTCACACGAAAGAATTACTAAAGGTGTGCCAAAAACTACATCAATAGGGTGATACACGCAAGCGCACATATATATATATGTATATACAAAGATACAATCAAGACAGTTGGTACACATCTAGGTAACCACATCGTTCATCATTGTTCACCAGCCAGTAAATGCAAGCCTAGATCCTGAAGATGTAAGACTTGCGATGTGATGTGATACACGACAATGAGGAGAGGGGAAAAGAACGGAAGCGATCCTAATTGAGCCCCAGAAGACGAATCGAAAAATGGGATGGCGTGCATGAAGGGTAAACCTTTTGGAGCAAGAGTTTGTTTCAAGCTCTAGCCATGATTGTTCACTCAACGTCATTATCGACTTGTTCCACTGAATCAACGACTTCAGAAACAAAAACATTCAAGAGACCAGGAACTTCGCTCTCGGCCTTTTCAATTGCGAGCTGAAATCGGTCAATGGCATCAACTGCGGCTGCATTCCCAATGATACGATTACGGATCTATAAAAGAAAGATGAGTTAGTTGTAAGAATGGTAAGGAGTAAGAGGATCAACTACAATCAATTAATCAAAGAAGTAAATGCTGACTGATTGTAAAACGGGAATTACGACAGTATCTAGAATCTCTCCTAAGCTCTCTTCGTCCTCTCCATCATCTTCACCCTCTTCCTCTTCTTGCTCTTCTTGGACCGGCGCAGGTTGACGAGTCTTCTGTTGTGAAGGATTTTGCCTTCGCGAATCTTCACTCGTCACCCGATTCTCAGGTTCAGATTTGGTGTTTCGACCTCCATGTTTCGATTCAACCTTAGATGATGATGCGGGATTCCGAGTGGGAACGATTTCGACTTCGGTACCATTTCTCGCATGTCCGCTCTGAGCATTTCGGGAGCTTGACTGGCTATGAGAAGATTCATTGTGAAGCGAGAAGTGCTTAGCTCGGACACTCCCTTTGCCTGAGCCGATCTGAGCAGCAAAGCTTTGCGGTTGGTGATTGTTTACGTTCTCTTTATTGGTTTTACGTTCCTGAGAGCTCTTGACTTGGCTTGTACTGCTACTATTATGGACTTTCGACATCGAGCTAGAAGGTGGAGCATGAACGCAATTACCCACTTGACTTGACTGGGACTTTCGTCGCTCTTCTTTGGCCATCGAGCTTTCGGGTGGCGGCGAGGTCTTCTTTTTAGGTGGCGTGGGTGATTTCTTGGGTCCACTTGCTACCTCGGCACGCGAATTTCGAGACTCGTTGGTGAGAGGTGGATGGGGTGAGACAGAGGTATGTCGGACGGTGTCAAATTTGGGCTCGACGCCATAGTCTCGAGGGATGACAGCACTCGACGGTAGTTTCTTGACGGAATCTGTTGGGCCCGACACTTTTTGTTTCGGTTTGTCTTTCGGCTTTGCAGATGATGAGGGTCGAGCTTGACTAGAGGCTGTTGCTGATGGCTTTCGAGGAGATGTGATGCTGTTCGGAATCAATCGCCTAGTCGTACCTTTCTTCATGGTCCCGAAATCCCACATATCGTTATTTGCTCCCGGATCGTCATTTGCTTGATTATAGTCATGATCAGCAGCGTTGCCGAGACCTTTCGAAGGATTGTATCCTCCTTCGATCTTCCACCTTTCCAGTCGTTCAATAAGCTCGGTGAGATAGCTAGTTTTCTTTGAATTCTTAATAAACTTGTGTTTGAGTAGCTCTTTTGCGCTCGGCCGAGCATTCGGATCGCGCTTTAAACACTCGCCAATAAAATCTTTAAAATTCTTGCTATATTCGGATCCCTCCAAGACCGGCGGTGGGTTCTTCGGTATGAGAAAGAGTACTTTCATTGGATGTAGGTCGGCGTAAGGTGGTTCGCCTTTGGCAAGTTCGATAGCTGTGATACCCAGTGACCAAATATCCGCTTTAAAATCGTATCCTGATTGCTTGATAACTTCGGGTGACATCTGGAAGGACAAAGATGACAGTGGATAAGAGAAGGACAACGCGTTTGATCGAAGAGGTCGATATTAAGAGTTATGGCAAACCCAGTATGGTGTCCCAACGAAGGTATTCTTCTTTGTCATTGTAGCTGTTAACTGTCCACTGACACCAAAATCTGCCAATTTGACTTCACCAGTCGAGCTCAAGAGGACATTGGCGGCCTTAATATCTCGGTGCAGTTTGCCTTCGTTGTGTAGATAGTCCAAGCCCTTCAAGAGTTCCTTGAGGACGATGGCAATGTATTCCTCGCGAAAGACTCCAGGTTTCATCTAGGCATGAACATTAAATGGAAGTGGAAGTTGAGGATGATAGGCAGAGTCCCAGAAGAGAGATGAGCCGCACAGGTCGAATCGATCAAAGTCAGTATATGCACAAATCACGGTTCGGTTAGGCGCGTGAGAAGAGAATTTGATTAGCTGGGACCCAGCGTAGAGAAATTTGTCTTACTAGATCGCTACAACTTCCGCCGCTACAATACTCCATGATGATCCAAAGACTTGTACCTTTGAGGTATGAACCATGGTACCTATTTCGGATGAGTTGGTCAGTCAGCTTGCCAGAAGATAAGAGGCCTTGGTTAAAGAGGAACATCAAGGAAGAAGTTTCGACCTGGTCACAAAACATGAATCCAATTGACTGAGGATGGCAATTTCTTGTTGAATGTCTTCGATTTCATCCTCTGCACTCTCCAGATCGATGACTTTGATTGCCACTATCTCAAAGGTTGGTTTCAACTGGAGTGATGAGTATATATTCACATGATCTGATGATCTCGAGAAAGCTGGTGGTTGAACAGACCTGGTTTGCGAGTTCGTTTGTCGAAACCTTTGTAGACTTCTCCAAAGCTTCCTTTTCCGATTCTATCTTGTCTAACGTAGAGCTCCTCCGGGTCTTGTTGTTTGTTACCGGACCGAGTGTTGTTGGGGTTAGATTCCATCGTGAAGTCGTTGTGGGTCATGCGAATTGGGTTTGAGAAAGCGCAAAAACTGATAGGAAATCAAGTTTATGTAGTGAAGAATGTGAATGGGATTGAAGTTGAAGGGAGAGGGACAATGGGATTACAATTTGATTGAAATTTACAGTACGTAGAGCTTTACAGATATACTGCATTCTATGGTACAAGCATATGTAGTAGTAGTACTTGATGGGATCTTAACATTTTTATAGAACCTCAACCTCTTTCGTCATCAAACGACATATACAAAATTTGAAGCATGTCTTGCAAACCACGTGTTGCTTTCCCCACTTCTTCTTCATTTGAAAACATACGCTTGAAAATGTATTCACTGGATCATGCTTTTGTTCAACGTGACTTTCTTTTGCAAAACTAGGCCAGAAAAAAAAATGTCCAGAAATAATCTAGGAACTGTCAAAATATTAGGCCTTTTTTTGTATAAAATAAGGTTATAATAAGAATTTGATAGAGGAAGAACTGGTTAGTATGACCAAATATTTGCGTTAGGCAGCCGAGTAAGGAACCGAACCCTCCGCTTTCACGGACACCTCTTCTCAAGAGCGATGAGAGGTGAAAATACTAGCAGACATACAGACTCGGATTCTACTGATTTCCAGTTTTTTGGTAAACTTTCCCATTGGATTATGCTTTATTGTAGATGCAATTGGAACACCAATCTTGACCTGGTATGAAAAGGATGATGATGAGGTGTGAGCCCTCAATGCGTGTCTCCTGACCTGCTAAGGTGTAGGGCTGACCTAAGAGACAAGAGAAAAGGGTGTGAGTCAAGAGAAAAATAAGGAAAGAAAATACAATTAAGTACCTGGTGGTACAGCGCAGAGAACAGGTTCAGGAGACAGTGAGCTAAATAAAGCTCGTGCTCTGGGGAAAGGTATAAAATAGGTTGTGGTAGGGTCAGATGCATAAAAAAAGGTTTGTGGTCATGTAATAGAGTGGGATGAAAAAGGTTCGAAGGATGAGTACGTACTATAGTTCTCTTTCCGCAGATGGGAAAAAAGAACAGTACGGGGGAATGGGAGGAGGCTATTTGGGTAAAAGTTTCCACCCTGTCCACAAGGCTATCTCAGTTATGCCTGTAGTTATGTAGAATTTGGTTGATTGTATATCAACATTTATTTTAAGATAAATCCCTATCACAATATATATACTGGGTTTGTATAAAACAATGTCCGGAAAAAAAAAAAGTGTGTGAGGTTTAAACCCACTTTTGAGCCAAAACCTGGTGAGCCAATACCCGAAATCGGGTACTTGAAGTTCTGCTTCGGGTTCTCCCTCACCGTCACCCATCACCCTCCCCTCCAAACATTTCAACCCCTTCGACTCAACCCAATCCAGCTCTTTCCCATCCCTTTGAGGCCAAGAAACCATGGCTACGGAAGTTCCAGATACATCTGGATCCCAGTCTGGCGATGAAGTCATCGATCCAACTGAATTCCAGTGTGAATTCAAGTACAACCTGTTCTATAACCCTACATATTATTGACTTATTTAAAAAGAAAGACATGATGTGAACAAACACTTGTGTACTACTTAGACCATTTGACAACTCAAATTGTAACTAGTTCCTCTTGATTTCTTTTAAAAAAAAAACAACTCTAACTCATAACCTCTCAAAAATATGACCGTACAATTCATCGATTGCTGCAGCAAACCCAGCGAGTCACCTGCTCGTTCGAGGGTGATTGACCATAGACTCGAATGAGATCACGCTCACAAATAGCGCTCTCATCTGATCATCATCAATGTCAGTATGTCTGATCCAAGCATGGGCAGGAAAGGAAAGAAAGAATGGAGTAATAGAAAGTTCACTTACCAGTGAATACAAACATCTCTGCTGGGATGTATTGAACCAAAGCTTGATATACAGCTCTTTGATAAAAATCCTTGCGGATGTTGGAAGTTCGAGCCTTCTTACACGTGATTTCTAGGCGAGTGGTGAGTTCCAGGTGGACAGTTTCAAGACTGGGCAAGAGACCAGTCTTGTCGTAGATTGCTTCCTGTATCTCATCTAGGAATGTATGTGCTCGCGTGTAGGGTCTCGCAATGACTCGCTCAGAGTGGCTAGGCTGAAAACCCGTGGCGCCACCGTGTGTATGTCTCAGCAGCACCACGTGTTGGGATTAAATTCCGCCACTTGTGAGAAAACAAGAGGAGACCTCAAACCGCCCACCTGATAAGCAGAATGGTGAGGTAATCTGAAACTGGTGATGGAGGGATGAGGTTTGGAGATGGAAGTTCTGCTTCCTACTTATGCAGGGCGTGGCCACGGTTGTGGACGGCCCGTATGAGGGTGTGAGGGGATGGGGGGGGGGGGGGGGGGGGGGGGGGTAGCGGTATGGTAATGAGCAAAAATGCTTACATGGTCTCTGTATTTTCAGAAACAGATCTGATGACTGAGGTGCATTGGGTGGGAGAGGCTGGCTTTCTGGAGCTCTCTTAGCCTCAGGAGCAGGTGGTCCCTGACATAAGACTTGAATGCTTTGGAGGACCAGTGGCCTATGTCTTGGATGTAATCGAGGGAGAGGCCTGCCTGTGCTAGGGCTGTGGTGCCTCCTGAGCACATGGAGTGACTGGACTTGTCTCTGGGGAACATCTTGCGGAAATGGTATAGAAACCATGCTCTGGTGGGAGGTGTGCCTTTTGATGTCACAAATAGGAACTGGGAGAGTAGAAAGTATTCGTCCCTTACTGACAGGTATGCTTTTAAGGCTGTGACAGGGCAGCTGTAGTGCTAGGGAGATGCATGGTCAGCCTCACGTGGCAGCTTGGTGGCCCACTACATTTGGTATGGGAAAGGGGGGGGGGTTTATACTTACATCCTCCTGTCTTCACAGCTGGGTAGTATTACTGTGGAGCTGAGGTAGAATGGGTCCCCCTTGTGGTATGGTAGAGTGTATTTGGTGTATGAGCCGCAGTGAGAGAAGGAGCAAGAGGAACGTTTTATGATTTTTCGATCATTCTTCAGCTTGTCTGGGTCTGGCTGGATGAGTTCACCCAAGCAATGGAGCCCATGGAACCCAACAAATAGGAGGGTGGTGAAAAGTCCGTCATCCAAGGATCTGGACATGGATCTTGAGGCTAGCTCAAGGTTGAGAAGGTTGAGAGGGGACTTCCAGCTGATTGGCCATGAGAATTGTTTCATGCATCCACATAGGGTGGCACAGACCAATTTCAAGTTGGTAATGGACTGGATATTGGGGTAGTCCTTCTCCAGGTAGGCAGCTATGCCAGACAGGTAGGTGCTCACTGTCCTAGGTGAAATGAGGGTGTGTGTGTGGTGTGAGACCAACTGGCACATTGTAGATATGAAGGCACATAACGTTTCTTCAGAGGGGGAAGTGGGGAGATTGAAATTTGAACAAAAAAGGAAATAGGTGTTGATGGCTGAATGGTACTTAGACACAGTAGATGGTTCCCATGCCTTACATGCATCAGTGCAGATAAGGTGAGTGTCTAGTCAGTCTGGAAGCATGATTGGGGTGTAGGGGGGTGTTGGATGTGAGGGGTGGGCATGAGCTAGCAGGAGGTTTGCCACCATCAGGGATGGAGGGGTCAATGGTGATCTGTGAGACTTTAGTGGTAGGGATGAGTTGGTTGACTTTGAGCAGTTTGCCCCTTGACAGGGCATTGGCAAAGACATTCTTCGCCCCTGGAATATGCTCCACCCTGATGTCAATCTTGCAGGTAACTAGGAGGTGAATTATGAAGCAGAACAATGGCCTCATGGATTCACATGCTTGATGTGGTTGGAAGAGATTGCAGACTATCATTGAGTCTGTACAAATGAAAATTTTCTTGGCGCCTCTGTCAGCTGCCATCTTTATTGTGTAGGTTATGCCTAAGAGCTCCACCCAGTAGATGTCCCTGACTGGTGGTGGCAGGTGAAGGTGGAACCTTTCAGTAATGTTCGAGAACCAAACTCTGATGCCCTCAGGGCAAGCGTCACTTGCAACTAGTGTGTCAGCTTGGCTGAGTCCCCATATGGCAGAGTTGAGGAGGAACACTCCTGAGGAGAGCTCGATAGCATTGGCTAGCCATCTGAGGTCATGCTGAACTTCAGAGTTTGTTGGTATGTATCACAGGAACCAATTACTCCTCTCTGGT